>PVKC010009665.1:0-26570 GCA_004027635.1 Crocidura indochinensis | reverse complement strand
GATAATAACAAAATGTTTAAAAGTATGCAAAAACACTTTCGTAGTGACAATATTCCTTAGAGAGAATCTGCTTTGTGTAAAATCAGATTAGTTTGATCAAAACAAAAATGAATGATACTTTTTGAGGGGGGCACACCCAGTGATACTTAGTGGTTACTCCTGGCTATGCGCTCAGAAATCGCTCCTGGCTTGGGGGACCTTGTAGGATGCCAGAAGATAGAACCGTGGCCTGTCCTAGGCTAGCACCGGCAAGGCCTTACTGCTTTGCACCACTGCTCTGACCCCTGAATGATGCTTTTAATAAAAGAAGACAAATTAGGCTTTGGGAAGAAGTAATTTGTTCTAATGTACTTAGGGGTATTTGGCTAAGTGTCCCAAGGATATTTGGACCACATCCAGCTATACTCAGGGCTTATGCTTAGTTAATTTTATGTAATGTCAGGAATAGAACTGGGATCAGCTACATTCAAGATAAATGCCTTGTCCACTATACTATCTCTCTGTCCCAAAGCAATGTTTTTATTTGGTCTTTTTTTTGGGGGGGGGGACATACATGGTGGAGGGAATTCTGACTGTACGCTCAGGGATCACTTCTGCTAGGCTCTGGGGACCACACAGGGAGCAAGGCATTGAATCCAGTTTAGTTATATGCCAAGCAAGCAACATACCTGTTGTACTATTTCTCCAGTACCCAAAGAAACATGTCCTTGTTCATATTTTGTAATTAAAGTATATTTTTATATCAAGTGTTTTTATAATGGGGCTGTGAGTAACATTGGAAAGACACAAATTATGCACTGACACACTGAGTATGAAATATACATCTTGATTTTATAATCATGTGTGCTTTATTTTGTACACAAATGGAATGGAAGTGTCGAATATTTACACTTAACAGGAGTGTAAGCTGTGCAGCATCTCTGTAAGCTCCAGCCCTGGTAAGGAATGTCCCCCTCCCATCCTGCACTACAGCTTGATGAAGAAACATCCTGTCAGAGAGAAGCACAAAATTGTCATATTGAAAGGTTCTAACAGGTACAGCCTGGTGCACTCAGAAGTTAAGATACACTTGGGTAACACAAGTTCAAAAAGAAGAGAAGAAAATTTTGCCATCCCATTGGGAGTCAACTTTGCCATTGGGTTGTCTGTACTCATGAATTGTTAGGGAGATTCACTATTTTACCTTTTCAATGACCTTAGTCTAATTTGTCTACCTGCTTTATATAGCTTGGCTCCAGCTGCCATAAAAAAAACTGCACAGCTGTACAAGAAGGGATTTCTGAAGCACAGATTTCTGCGAGGATGGATATTTACAGACTGGAATATATGTGTGGGTTTCCATCCACATATACTCATACCCAATCTAGTATTAACATACATGACAGATGTACCATCTATGCCACACATAATTTTCAATGTATAGCCACAGAATTCTGCAGGGAGTCCTCTGTTAAATCAGTTGTTACAGCAGGAACTCCATATGCTTTAAGGGGAAATGTCCCTCTTTTCTCCCTAGGAATGACAAATTACCATAAGAAACTTAGGAACTAGCTTGAGTCCTTGACTTAGAGACTTTTTTTTTCTGAAAGAATTTAGGCAGGACCAAGATAGGAAAAAAAAATGTCATTTCACCAGCAAGCCCATTTCATCTCACGAGAGCAATCACCAGTTGAATAGCAGAAGGGGCTTCACGTGAGAATGGGAAAAAGAAAGGATATGGAGGTGGAAAAAATGTCTCTCTCCAAACCAAGGCGATGGCATGGCTTTCATGAAAGAGGAGGAGGTTCTGTTGTTGGAGTGACTGTTGGGGCCAGCTTCTGCCTTTATCAAAATAAGTGTCCTTAGAGCCAGACCATGGTGCTGGGAGTGCTCTCAGGAACAGCTTCAGGCAGAGGCACCCAGGTGCTGTGGGCCCAGAGCGTGCATCCTCGCTGCCAGGCAGCGGTGCAGGCTGGCTCAGTGAGGGCGGTGGAGCTTCTCCAGGGTGGACCCTCACTCTCAGCTTAGCTTTCTGGGCTGCGTAGGTGAAACAGTGACCCAAAGTATTTGTGTCATCAGTCCAGCATACGGACTTGCTGTCTGATTCAGCCAGGTGCCCAAACAGGACCAAAACATAAGTGTGGAGTTTGAAGAAATTCTTATAGACATATAGAAATGATAGGACAATAAGGAAAGGAAAGGAACATAGATAAAGATTAATGGGGAGTAGATGAGAATTGGGGAATGAGCTAAGATAGTTAGAAGTCAGACTTACAGAAGACTAGAAAGAAGGATCCAAGAGAAATCTGAAATGAGATAAAAATAAAAATGCGATGGCAGAGAAGAGAGGGAGAAAAACCAAAGAAAAGGGTCCTGAAGGGCTGGCAGCAAGATCAAAGACAGCTTATGGAACACCTGAGTGCAGCTTTGGAAAGATGGGCTCGTGCAACAGAGCCAAGATCAGGGGGCTGAGAGGAAAAAGCCTGTGTGAACACAGCTAGCAAATCCGGGAATGGGGTAGAGGGAGAGAAAAAAAGCCAATGCCCCTGCAGATAGCTTACAAACGGGATTTTGATTTTGGTAAAGCTGAGACCCCCATGGTGCTACACATTGTACCAGAGCATGACAAATAGCACCAGTGACACGATCTGGCACTTTTCTGAAAGGGCCCAGCATGTAAAAGTGACGTTGCGCCTCCAGCAAGCTTTCAAATTGGAGAGAGCTCTGGACAGTTTGTGGTGTTAGCACCAGTCTGGCCCCAGGCTCCAAGTGCATTTGCACCAGATGTAATCTGGGTAACATTCATGCCATTTCCATCCAAGAGGTCAGGTTTGCTATGAGCTACAACAGTTCATTGGAGCCCTAAAGACCTCGACATTGGGAAGTGCAAGACAACACAACAAATGGTGGTGTAAATTCTATAGGAAAAGACCTTCTCACCAATGAACTTGGTGATTCTTCAAGCAAATATATATGTATATATATGTGTGTAGAAATCTACATAAAAAATCAGTGCAAATGCCAGTTCTAATTTGGAAGCATCTACACTAGGAAAATAAATCGTTATATTACTACAAAACCAAGGGTTGATGGTTCAATTTGATTGTACTTAGCCACAGCAATACTTAATATTAAATGGAAAGCACATCACATGACCTGCATAAAACATCTACTCATTAATGACAGTCCTTTAAATAAATAGTTGCATGCTCAGTTGAGAAACCAAAGAAGTTATCATGGTGGCCTAAAAAGAGAGCTGGGATCAGGAATGGCATTCTGGTGGCAGAAAACTTCTGGGAGCAATTTGTTGGAAGTAGGCCTTGACCTGAAACTGGTGAATTTCTGATATGGACAAAGCCCTGACATTTTGAGTCCTTAAAGGAAGGCTCTGGATATTTAACTTGTATCACTGGGAAAATGCTTTGCTAGCCCTTCCAGTGGCATAGACAGCTTCACAACTATTGGTAGATGGGTAATTTTGTTTCTTATGTTTGTTTTGGTGACTGCAGCCAGGCAGACAGTGGTAGTTAGTGTAAAATGGATGATTGTTTTCAGAAAGAGACCCTCATTCTGAGCTCCACTGTTCTTACTATGAAGAAGCCCCATCATAGCTATTGACTTTCTTGCTCTCCAATCCCAGCCTGTATGCTGGTTTGCTGCACAGTGTGGCAGAATCCCTGCCAGGTCTGCATGTACCCCAGAAATAAGGCGATGGGGCTTAGTCTGGGCATATAGGGAACCCAGAGTTGAGTGGTTATTAAGATCTTGAAAAAGTCTCTCTCTAAACAACATGGGTACAAGCGATACTGACATCATAATCAGCTCTTAAGTGGGATATAGGCTTTGGGAGGTTTCTTTTCATAAGAAAAAAATCATTATTATAATTCTAAAGAATAAACTTGTCCCAGGTGCAGCCCCCAAGAAAGGTAGTTCAATAGGTTGAGCTCAAAGTCATTGTATTTTCCTATGGTTTTATCACTTCACTTTGTTCTCTTCACAGAACCAAGTCTGCACCCCTCACCTTTCCTATATTTCTTTCTCTCTCTTCTCAAAGAAATAGTGCATCTTGGACAGATATCTTGATGGTTTTAGCCATCTTTGGCTTTTGCAAAACCCTTAGTTACTTACAAGCCCTCCCAATAGTAATTACTTCTAGTTGGCCAAAATACTAAGTTATATTTTTTGGATTGTATGTAAGTAACCAAGTTAGCCTACTATTTGTATGGCAGAATTAGAATAAGAGAAAAGCAAAAACTTCCCTTTATATCATTTGCACAAATTTGTTCTTAAAAGCCATCAGCTTAAAAATGCACTAACAAAATAGCTTCCAAAAATATCTATGAGAGAACAACTCATGAAGAGATGTGATCCATGAGTATGCTTCACTATTATGGAAAGGAAATGATAGAAGGTAAGAGAGGAAGAAGTCTTTGTCAGACATATTTTTAAAAAACTCAGATGCTCTTAATAGATCATTGGCCATAAAAGGGAGAGTGCAACTTTCAATTCTGGAATTTGATTTTTTGCTGATAGTGCATACATTTAGTCTTTCAATTAATTAGTCATTATAAAATATTTCACAAAACTTTTTTTAACCTATAGAAATTCATTTCTATACATTTAATATATTTTTATTATATAAATTATTCTCATCTTTCGTGCCTTCTTTCGGTTTATAAATGGCAAAATAGACAAAAACAATCATAACGCTAACCTCAGGTTGAGTAGTTAAGTTTAAACTCCTCCAGACACTGGCAAATTATATGAAATACTTATACTGCAGATGCCAGTCACAGAAGCTACACTTATCCTTCCATGATATTTTGCCATCTCCAAGAGGATTCCTTTCCCTTTTTCCTTCTTTTGCTTGTTAAAAAAAAAATCAAAGGATGTGCATAGTTATAAAATTCAAAGGGTACCAATTACAGCTGTGATAAATGGTAAGGTTGGTGAAGTTCGAGTGCTGGCAACTTTTCTTTAAAGCAAACAACACAGAGAGCTCAGCAGTTTAATCAGCTCTGGACATCTGCTGGGGTGAGGAGGCTGCCCATCATCCCTACGCCTCGTACTTTGAGCAAACCAAATCTTTCCTGCAATCTGCAATGTCTTTTCTGTCCCACCCTTTGGCCCCTCCGTTTCCTTCATGGCTTCACACAGTTTGTGTTGTACATTCATAAGAATTCACATTGACTGCAAAAACATAAATGCAACAAAAACATAAAAGCCTCCAAGTAGTATATTATATATATTTTGTTCTTCTAAATGCTCTTCTGTCATTGTCAGAGGTGCAGTAACTAATTTATAACTTTTCCTTTGAGGGAATCCAGATGAAAGGTCCAGATTGCTCTTCAATAACAAGCTTGCATTGGTTATATATATCTTCTAAGCTGTCTCCTTGGACAATAGCTACAAAAAAAGCAAACAAATCTTGAGTTAGGAATTATTTTCTGGGTTGTAAATACTAAGCAACAATCACACAGCAGAAGCTCACATAAGTGACTTTTTTCCCTTTACTTTTCATTAGTAAGAAAAGAACCAGAAAATTTACTTAAGCAGTCATATTGAAAAATAACAATATTCAATCATGTCCTGGATTAATAATTAAAAGAGACCACAATCTCTTTCTGTAGGTCTGTATATAATTATAAATAGTGAGCTCTCATTTTCTATTATTTTAAAATTTTATTTTATTGAAACCATTGTGATCAACAAAGTCCTTCAAAGTCCTTGAATTTCAGATGTACAGTGAAGCATTCCCACTATCAGTGTTGACCCCCCTCCACCATGATCCCAGAGTGCATCCTATTTCACCACCCTTTGCCTCCCTCCCCCAGTCTGTCTGTATAACAGGCCTATTTAAGTTTAGATTGTTAAAGTTTAGGTGTCTTGATTCTATTGTTGTTGACTTTGGCTGGATATTTAGCTCTGTCCTTTTTTTCCCCTCCACCAATACACCTGAGACCACTTGACCTCTGCACCCCCATCCTTTCTCTATTTTTTCTTCTTAGTTTCATAGAAAAATGCAGAAATACAATGTAAGACAAAGTAATCTATATCCTAAGTTTCCTTTTTTTGTCTTTTTTTTGGGGGGGGCACACTTGGTGACACTCAGGGGTTACTCCTGGCTATGCACTCAAAAATCACTTCTGGCTTGGGAAACCATATGGGACACCAGGGGATCAAACATCGGTCAGTCCTAGGTTAGCAAGTGCAAGGCAAATGACCTACCACTTGTGCAATCATTCTGGTCCCAAATACCAAGCTGTCCCAAGTTTCTATGAAAAAGGTGAGAGCCTTTACTTAAAAGATAAAAAAGAAAAAAAAAACAGAAAAAGAAGAAAAACCAATAATAAAGGGGAGTGTGTAGCAAATTTTTGCATAGGTGAAATATAATTTGGGGAAAATATAAAGGAAAAATCTTTAGCCTAAAACCAGGGAGACTTATGAATTCTTCTTTGAGAGAGATACTAACCAAATTTCAGATATTAATTTAACATACCAGAAAAATATAACTTTATAATGCATTTTTGTTATGGGCAGAAATTTTGAAAGGAAAAAAATTTTTTTGAAAGGAAACATTAGCTACCACTTCAATTTTCAAAATCTTTAGTAGGAATCTCATTTATTCTCCAAATAATCTGGTATGGTTGGCTGATTTATTAAAAAAAAAAGTAAGTATATTTGGTCTTTTTCTAATACAGAGTTCCTAAACCCCTTGAATTTTCTTAGTTAACATTTTTTAGTTAGTTCTAAGTTTCTTGGTTAACAAGGGAGTTCCTTGTTCTGCAGATGACCATTTTGGTTCCATATCTAAAGATGAGGGCTATTTGTAAAGAGAATTATTCTGAATGAGAGAGGCAGACATTTTAGTCCCACACCCACTTCTGGAATGATGGCAAACTGTAAGTTTGACCATGACTATAATGAGGTCTCCATAGAAATCCAACACAAGCTACAAAGAATTTTTTGTTTAGTGAACAAATGGAATTTTGGAAAGAGTGATATGTTCTAAGAATATGACATTTTTGTGCCTTTTCCCCATATCTTGCCCTAAGTATTTCATAATCTAGATATTGATTTATATTCTTAGATATCCTTTATAATAAACCTGTATTCTGGTTATTAAAAGGATTCCTGAGTTCTGTGAGCTGCTCTAGCAAATTAATGAAACCAAGGAAGGGGTTGTATGAATTTCTGATTTATAATTCCTAGTTAGAAGCACAGTAATATCTTAGGCTTGTAAACCTCATATAAAGTGTGGGGGACAGTATTGTAGGATTGAACCTTTAAATTGTGGACTCTGGTGCTGTTTTCTGGGTAAGTGATTAGACACTCAGCTAGGCTCAGCTAGGTTTTAAACATGGTGGGAAGAAAACTTTCCCATCAGAGTTGGATACCCTGATCAGAGTTCCCATACATCAGAGAAACTTTCTTTTTTTCCAGGGTACTTTAAACTAAGAATACCTTATGTCAACTATTTGTAAACATCATAAACAGAAGGAAACATAAATGGCTAAGTTGTGCACTATCTAAATACATGTTAACTGGAGATTTAAATGCATTAGATTATCTTGAATGAAAACTACCTAGTAGATAGATCCAGAACATATCAGAACTATCCATATGATATGAGGACTTGAAAACAAATTGTTACTGAAACATGGTTTTAATCTGTAAAGACAATCTTCAGAACATATTGATTATTATTTTGAATATAAACCACTGGTAAAAATGTCTATTATTTTGATTTTATGTTCTTATCTGATGTAGTTTTAGGATGATCCATCAATTATATAGGCTATTGTAAGGAATTGTTCACCCAGACCAATTATTTGCAAACTATTATTAGTCTCAGATTAAAAGTGGCCAATATCGTAAAAAGGTATTTAGAAAACATTTTTTATTTCCAACCCATTGGGAATCAATTATAAGGCAAATTTCACAGTTTAATTACACTTTAAATTGTATGATTGTTTTATGAAAGCTGCATAAGAATAGTGATTTATTGGAAACTATTGTTTGTATGTGGTAGCACCAGGTTTGAGTACTGTTAGGTGTGAATTCCTTGACTCTTTGCAAAGGCAGAAAGAAGAAAAGAAGAAAATAAAAACAGAGAACTTAGGATATTTAGGAAGAAAAAGCCATCTTTAGTTCTCTGAACTTCATGTGCTCAAGGAAATGTTTGATTAGAAAAATAAATTTTGTGTTTATATTTACCAGGGAAATAATTAAAACCAGGGAAATGCTTCAACATGTCAGCCCAGGGATTCTAATATGAATAGATACATAGAGAATGTGTGCACTGATTTGAGCCCTGCACATTTTGAGCCCTCCAAGTTTCTTTTTCAAGTTTTTGGATTAATGTCAGGGAGAGTTTTGTGGATGCATTCATGTCTTAGTAGTAGAGATATCCCAGGAGACCTGCCCTCATAGTTTCATCTGTGGGGGTCTCAGGAGTATGGAAGTTGTCAGTGACTAGATTCAGGAAGACAGAGGCCAGAGTTCTGGATCAAGTGGATGAAATAGAAAGAAATTAGAGATTCTCAGTAAGAATATTTCAAGATCTAGGTAAAACAGAGGTCTCTCTATATCACATTTCAGTTAATGTATTCTTCCTCAGAGTTTAAGAGTACATGGACTTACCTGTAAAATATTCTCCAAATTCTTGTTCTAGTTTAATTGCACGATCATAGGTTTTCTTGGCTTGCTCCTCTGTTAGACGCTTATTCATTTCCCTAAGAAAATAAGGATGCAGAATTATAATAGGGAATAAAAATTTCAATGTCTTTATAAAACGGAACCTGCAAAACCCTGAAGTTTTCTGTACACAATCCTCCAGGACTTTTCTTTGCCAAAATAATCTCACAATAAGAAAATCTCTGGAGCTCACAGCTCTTGGTTTTACAATGGAATGAAACAATTTCTCTCTTACTTTATGATTTACGATTGCTGGTTTCCATTCTGTCCCTATATTCCCACATGATAAAATTAAATATAGCCCTTCCATGACAGGACTGAGAGTAGTTAAGTGCACTGGATTCCCTTGTACTTCCCTTGTACTTCTTTTTTTCATCTGTTTCATCATGGGCTATAATTTCCAAATTCTAGATTTCCTAATTATCCTACCTAGAATTTTGGTTAAAAAAAAAAAAGGGTGAGGGGTGGAGAAAGCACAGCAGTAGGGCATTTGCCTTGCAAGTAGCTGACCCAGGACCACCATTGGTTTAAGTCCCGGCTTCCCATATGGTCCTGCCAGGAGTGATTTCTGAAACATGTTTTTAAGATGCTATTCCTGGGAAGTAAGGATCATTTTTCTCCTCTTTTTAAAGTTAGTCTTAACACATTATGTATGAGTTTGTTGGAGGACAATATTGGTGATGGGAATGCCCTGATTCACTATCACTATGTACCTAAAATATTACTGTGAAAAATTTGTAATCCACTTTGACTAAAATAAAAAAAGAAGAAAAAATCACTCTTAAAAATGAAATTTATGGCTGCTTAATTAACTTTGTATAGTGTCCAACAGAGTATCCTAAATACACAATTTAATAATGCTTCTTAGAATAATGCTATCAAGAACCATTATTATACATATCCAGCATGTATTATTTCCATGTGCCAATTATGTGTAAAACTCATTATTTTATAACTCAATGCCTAAATTTACAAACTAAAGGTATTGTCAATGTACTCCAGATTTAATATTTTCATGCTGGTAAGGATTATTTTTCTTCTATTTATGGGTATATATTCAGCTTTTAAAATGTATCTCTGGCAATTTCCCCTAAACTATGTTTCAACTTCATTCTTTTAGATTGTAATTCGAATGCCTTGCAGTCACTTTGCTTCGATATCCTCAGAGAAAATGTAGAAGTTAATCAATACGTTCAATATGAAATTACTTGCACCTCTGTGATTAAGTAAATTAATTTTCTTTAATTTTTTCATAAACACCATTTTCCAGTCCTTTGTGGCTTCTATATAAACCCGCTTAAACTTGTTAGTGTTTATCCAACTGAAAGTGTATTTGAGCAAATTTTTTTCTTTATTTAAACATCTTGATTACATATATGATTGTGATTAGGTTTCAGTCATGTAAAGAACACCCCCTTCACCAGTGCAACATTCCCACCACCAATATCCCAAGTCTCCCTCCATCCCACACCACCCCCACCTGTACTCCAGACAGGCTGGAAAGCCTGTCTTAAGCAAATTTCTTACAATAGACATACTGGCTTTAGCTTTGGAAAAGATACTATTTCTGTGTGTTATAATAATGAAAAAATAGCTTTATTTCTTTCATAATAAAATAACTTTAAATCTTTGATAGTAATGAAAGATACTACTTATCCAGTGTTCAGTATATGTACATAAAGCTTTGCATTTAGATCTTACTAACCTTGATTATTAACCTTTAGCACATTCACTTGAGTGTGTTATTATTAATTTCCTTAGCTTAGAGATATTAAAGAGTTCAAAGTAAAGTTTTTAGGTCACATATCTGATAGGTTTCTAAGTAACAAACCAGGATTCACTCATTCTCAAACATGAATTAGTGACCACAATTTCCATGAAATTGCTGTGAGAAATGTATTATTTTATTGTACAGGCCCAATTTGTTTACTAATTTTTTTTTTTTTTTTGGTTTTCAGGTCACATTCAGCAGTGCTCAGGGGTTAATCCTGGCTCTACGCTCAGAAATTGCTCCTGGCTGGGGTCGGAGAGATAGCATGGAGGTAGGGCATTTGCCTCACATGCAGAAGGACAGTGGTTCAAATCTTGGCATCCCATATGGTCTCACGTGCCTGCCAGTAGCATTTTCTGAGTGCAGAGCCAGGAGTAACCCTTGAGCGCTGCCGGGTGTGATCCAAAAACAACAACAAAAAAGAAATCGCTCCTGGCAGGCTCAGGGGGAACAAATGGGATGCCAGAATTCGAACCACCATCCTTCTGCATGCAAAGCAAACGCCCTACCTCCACGCTATCTCTCTGGCTCCTGTTTACTAATTTTTAAAGAAAGATATTTCACAAATTCTGTGAGATATTAAAAACAAAAACAAATGTCTGAGTTCTGCATACTTCCCTTTTTATATATGTGCACAGATATGAAAAATTGCTTTGCATTATAGATGTTTTACTATTATGCCACTAAGAAAACTTCCTACTAGATTAGTGGCATACATATACATACATACACACACACATACACACACACACACAGTTCCCTCCCTTGTACTTTTAGTGCAGGAGATTTTCACTCATGCAATTTCATTCATCCAAGTATTTCACTCATCCAAGTATTTCACCCATGCAAGTCAAATGCTCTACCACTGAATTAAATCCTTTTGCTTCTATGTTCATTGCGCTCGATATACAATAGACAAAAATATGGAAATAACTGAAATTCCCATGAAGTGGTAATTGGATAAAGAAACCATGATAGGTACACAATGGAATATCACAAAGCTGTATAATTTGCTATAATGCATATGGATCTGGAAAATATCATTTTTAATGAAATCAGTGGGAGGAAAAAAACCAGACTCAAAATGACCTCTTGCAGGAGGTAAACTGGAGGCATTGGTGACAGGAATGTGCACTGTATGATTGAAACTCAACCAGGAATAACTTTGTAATTGTATCTCATGGTGATTCATTAACGAATTAATTAATAAAAAGAAACTTTGAAGGGGAATATTAAATGCCTAGTGGCAATAGAAATGAAGAACAGGAGATCTGGCCTTCCACAACAAGGTTGCCACTGGTGAGGGGCGGAGGGGGACAAGTGAGAGAAAGGAACACCAGAACAATAGGGAAGGAGAAGAGTGTGTGCCATAGAAGCAGGTTGGGGGTAAGGGAGGAAATCTGGGAACAGTGGTAGAGGGCCATTAACACTGGTGAAGAAACTGTTGTTGGAACACTATCTACCTGAAAATAAATGATAAATATCTTTGTAGCTTTGCGATTTATGATGACTTAATTAAAAAACTGTTTCCAAACCAAAACAATCTTCAAAATGACAAAACAGAAGTTACACAACTCGAAAACTTGTGAAATGAAAATAAAAATCAAGAAATGGACATTTAAAGGAATTGCTGACCTTCTGCTTGCAGTGGTTCAAAATAAATAAAATGATCATGTTGGTTAAAAAGAAGACGTAATATTGACATGTCCCTTTTGTAAACATCTATGACAAAAAACTATTAACAATTTGCAGTGATATGGGGAATAGGTTTAAAGATAGGCTTTCCTTTCTACTTACATCAGTGGTTCCAGGGACCTGGGTTTGATGAAAATGGCAATTGGATAGAGCTGGGCAACTTGTAATCTCTTAATAGCATTTCCTGATACGTCAAGTATACAGTGTTTTCCCTGGTAGAAAGAAAAAAAAAAACAAAAACAAAAGACAACATGACGTTAATAAATAATCCAGATGGACTATAAACAACCATAACAGAAGCAATAACAACAACAAGGTAAGTGTTTTAGAGGTAAGTGTTAAGGGGAGTACAGACTGAAAAAGGCTTATTGTAACACATAAATAAAATTTGATTATTTAGGATCATTGCAGAATACTTGCTCTAATTCTAATTTATCACACTTCTACAAAGTGTTTACCACTGGAAGAGGCATTTTTACCTATGTTGTCTCAGTTCACTTAATTTTCTTAAATAAATATGCCTTGCATAAAGAAGAAATATAAAGCATATGATACAATTGAGCTCATTCTCATAGTTTATAAATCACCCCTAAAGATAACTGTCAAAAATAAATCTCCAAATCTTTGTAGTTGCCATTGGATTTTATAGAAGAGAAGATAAAAATTTATAGATAGGAACTAATTTTCCCAAAGTCACAGGCTAGAAAACTCAAATCCAAGTTTTGAATTCTGAATATTTTACCCTGTTTAATATTAGATTGAGAAGAATGGTAATATTGCAAATTTAAAGCAATCTTTTCAGCCTTCTAGAAGAACTTATATGCATCCAACCATTTGTAAAGGATAGATGCAAAAAGTGTTACCGTAAATATTATATCCTAAATGCTTCTACAAGACACATACATATATTGTTAATAAATGAAAACCTTATTACATAGTTGTAAACCTCATCTAACTGGGCTTGCACTGCAATAAACATTCAGAGCAAGCTTAAATAAGCCTTGCTGGAAAAGTGGCTATATTTGCCACATATCATATTCTACTTCCTGGAGAGAAATTGCCTTATTAGCCTGAAGCTAGAAGAAACTTACAAAAGAAAGAGCATATTATACTCTAACAGGAAATAAAAACTCATTTATACTATTCACAAAAAAATTAAAATTAAAAAAATTAATTAATATTTCAACTCTCATGGAAGGGATAAATTAAGATGATTTAAGCTCTTCATTACATACAATTAATTTATAATTTTCTATCTTTCATGCAGCTATATGAAATATCTAAATTCAGGTTGTAGAGATTACACAGGGGTTAAGGTGATTGTCTTGCAGAGACTTTTAGACCTTTAACAATACATATTGCCTTCAGAGTACAGCCAGGAGTGTCCCTGAGCACACAAACAGAAGCCCTGAGCATAGTCAGGTGTACCCAAACATCCCAAACAAACAAATACTGCTATATATTTAAGCAGAGAAAATATGCAATTATCTAAGAATCAGAAAATAAAAATCTCGAACCCTTTCTTTTTTTTGGGGGGGGGAGCACACCTGGTGACGCTTAGGGGTCACTCCTGGCTATGTGCTCAGAAGTCACTCCTGGCTTGGGGAACCACATGGAATTGAACCGTGGTCTGTCCTAGGTTAGCGGTAGCAAGGCAAATGCCTTATCACTCCGTGCCACCGCTCAGGCCCCTCGAAGTGATTCTTAAATTTACATTTAAGTGGGTGGGTGGGAGGAGGGAGATTTGGGACAATGGTGATGGGAACGTTGCACTGGTGATGGGTGGTGCTCTTTACATGACTGAAACTCAAACACAATTATGTTTGTAATCAAGGTGTTAAAATAAAATATTAAAAAAAATTTACATCTAAGTGCCTCTTTCTACAATTTCCTCTGGAAGAATTTCCTCTTTTCCATGCTTTTGAGATTAACACAGGATGGGAATCATAGTATATTTATCTTTTTAAATTGGAATTTGCTAGTAATAGGCTTGGTCAATCTTTTCTTCTACTTATTTTACCACAAAGACCATTATATTCAGAGGAAGATAAAACATAATTCCTGCTAACACACACAATTAAGTTCTGGAGCTAAAACATGAGGAGTAAAAAAGCTTCCTTATTCAACATTTATTAGGACCAGAGATAAGTGAATCAAGGAAAAGTCAGTCTACATTTTTTAAACTGTTAATTGCTTGTCGGGATATAGCTTTTGCCCACGTCTGTGAGTAGACTTCACTGAAATTAGAACAAAGATGGATAACCTTGCTCAAAAGGGATGTTCTGCTTAGAGATTCTGAAAGGCATATTTACTAAAAATTTACAACTGCAATCAGAAAGAGTAATAATCCTTAAAACACATCCAAAGGGGACAGCTCTTAAGAAAGGTATAATATGATTGGTAAATGTACCCTTTCAGCGACAAATCTCACTGACTGCACACTGGTTCCATACAAGTTGTCATTGTACTGGCCAGCTTCTATAAACTTGTGCTCTTGGATATCTTTTTCCATTTGTTCTCTGGAAATGACAAAGTGATAATCTCTGCCATCTACTTCATAGTCACGCTTTGGCCTCGTTGTATCTGTATAAAACAACAAAAATTTGAATTAAGGAACATTAATTCTCATAAAATCTTCTTTATAGCTATTCCCACAATCTTCTGAACAGATATATAAAATATGTGATATGAAAAAGCATGACACAGCAACAGGCATTTAGAATACCTGTTGATTTTCAAGTCCATACAAATATAAAACTGCCTATGATAAACAAGTATAAAA
This sequence comes from Crocidura indochinensis, assembly GCA_004027635.1. Lineage (NCBI taxonomy): Eukaryota > Metazoa > Chordata > Mammalia > Eulipotyphla > Soricidae > Crocidura > Crocidura indochinensis. Next base: position 11,646 of record PVKC010009665.1, on the reverse strand, counting down.
CTGGACAAAACATGTGAAAAAAAAATGTGAAAAAGCTATTTTCAAGCATCACACTCCAGGCAGTGCAAGGATATGATCAATTAGATGAGAAATATGTGAGGAAAACTTGAGTTGGCATTGGCACTATTTCATTTTTTAAAGTTGAAATATAGCATTGCTTGTCAATGTTACTTATAGATAGGTGTATAATATTATTATTATTAATTTATTTACTTTTTTGGTTTTTGGCCACACTTGGTGACACTCAGGAGTTATTCCTGGCTATGAGCTCACAAATCACTCCTGGCTCGGGGTACCACATAGGACACTGGGGATCGAACCGAGGTCTGTCCTAGGTCAGCTGTGTGTAAGGCAAACACCCTACCACTGTGCTATCACTCTGGCCCCAGATAGGAATGTATTTGTTCTTTTTTACACTCTAACATTCAGAAACATATTTTAGGGAAATTAATTAGTAGTAGTTAATTTAATATATTTGTTATGTTCCAACACCCACCCCTTTGCGCACTTTCCGCTATCAATGTCCCTAGTTTTCTACTGATTCCCCACTCCCAGCATGACTTTATGTGTAGATACTTCTCTCTTTTCTTCCTCTTCTTCCCCCATGTCCTTTTCCTTTTTTGGTTTACAATGCTGTTACTGCAAAGGGTACCTGCATATCACATTACCTCCTTTCAGCACCATTTCTAAGTGAAGAATTGAGATGGCACCAGGTTATGCTAGATTTAACTCTAGGAATATATTTTGAGAAATGCAACAGAAAGTGTGTCACTGTAATAGGGTTTAATTACACAAACTAGATGGTCTAGACTACTATATACCTTGGCTATATTATATAACATACTTGGACCATCACTGTAGATGTGCTCCTTCATTGACTGAAGCTTCATTAAATGATACATGACAAACGAGTGTTCAGCTAGGGTTCAATGAGAATTGAACTGGGCATTTGATTGAAACCAGAAGGACCACGTTCATAATAGTCTAAACACACTTTTACAAAGACTAAAAAGAAGAAGCTCATCTATCAGTAAATAATTACCTATCTGACAAGAACTTAATATTCTATAAAGGAATAAAAAAATTAGGCTCTCAGAAATGTAGCATTATAATCAATGTTTGTGGAACAAAGAAGTAAGAGAATGTGTTACATAACTAGGAGGGGAAATGGGCATACAGTAGTAATATATTCTGAGATTTGAAAAGATGTAAATGAGGTTACCAGTAATGTGGGCCTGAAAATGATCAGTATGATTAGAAGTGGTCAGACATCTTAGAACAATCTGTTCTTATGAGAAAAAAAAAAACAATATTTTTTGATTCGGGTATTAAAAAAATCTATGTTCAAAAAACCATCAAAACTTTATTTAAAGATCTGTTCTTAAAGAAGTTCAATATATTAATTTATAAATTAGAAATCACAATTATAAATATAATTGCAAGTTAATTGTAAATCATAATGGTAGAATTTCAATTCTTAAATTCTCATAAGTGAGGAATAATTGAGATAATCATTCAAAATAATTTTATAGTTAAAAAAACTTGGGGCTAGAGAGAGTACAGTAGGTTGGTTACAAGTCTTGCATAAAACCACCCCAAGTTTTAATTGTGGTACCACATATGATTCTGAGGAGTGATCCCTAAGCAGAGCCCAGAGTAATCCCTGAGCACTGCTGGATGTGAACCCCAACCTCCAAAACAAATATAAAAAAGTCAAACAGAGGGATCGGAGAGTTAGCACAGCGGTAGGGCATTTGCCTTGCACGCAGCCTATCCAGGACGGATTATGGTTCGAATCCCAGCATCCCATATGGTTCCCTGTGCCTGTAAGGAGTAATTTCTGAGCTCAGAGCCAGGAGTAACCCCTGAGTGCCATTAAGTGTGACCCCCCAAAAAACAAACAAAACCACCCTACCCCACAAAAAAAAAGTCAAACAGAGAGAGTATGCACTTAATCTAATTACAGGTCTAAAAACAATTTGCTTTCATTTAGTCTGTGGCTTAGGAGAGAGGTCTTGAATAGATTAAAAAGTTCTCAAAATTTCTGTATTGTGATATTATTTCATATCTCATATTGTGATATTATCTCATTTGATATAATCTCAAGATCCTGTAGGGATTTTGTTATTTAATTTTTCTTATTTAAATTTCTTTTTAACATTTTCCAAGTTTTAGACAATACACATGCATTGACTAATCTACAGTGGTTCTAATACTTAAAAAATAGAAAGGGAAGGATGTACAAGGAACACAGGAAAGTGGAATCAGAGCTTACATATCTTCTTCTCTTTCAAAAGTGGAGAAAACCAAAAATGGCCAGATATCTGGACTAGGATGCTACTTGAACCTGTCTGTCTGTTATCTTTTTGAAATGTGATCAGGACAGAATCTCTTCCTTGAGCCCTTACTGGGAATAGTTTAATGAGCTATATATAGCAAGTGCCCTAGTTCCCTTTGTCTGTACACTAGATACATTCAATTCCAGCTACTCTACTTGTAATGACGTTCAATGATGCAGCTACATTCCTGCTACAGTGATATCTACCGTGCTGAAATGAGAAACACTTGAAAGCATAAAGCTTAGACATTATAGAGTAAGAAAAAAAATTTTTTGTTGGGATCAGATTTAAAAGCTTGATTTTCTACTTAAATCAAGTTAGAATTTCCTGGAGGTTTATTTGCACTAGGAGTCCTCAAACGACCCACCAGCCACATGTGGTCCGTCATGTGTATTTTTCCTGCCTGCTGGGTATTTTGCCACTGCTGCCTGTCCTGCTTAGCAGCTGACTCATCCTGGGCCCACAGTGCATATGTCTGAAATGTATATACACTCTGATTCCCCTTCTTCTCTCTGTCTCTCATCTCCTCCTCTTAACCCGTTCTTTTTTTAAATACTATATTTGTTCCTGTTTTTTTTTTTTTTAACTTCAAAATAAGATATGTGAAGTGTGCATAGGAATTTGTTCTTAAAAAAAAAAGCAAACAAAAACCATAGTTCAGCCCTCCAACAGGAACAGTGAACTGGTTCCTGGTTAAAATGTTTGAGGACCCCAGGTCTACATATATCAAAAGTCTCTATGCACATGTGTATATGTATGATACAGTCTGGGAAGTGTAGGGAGGTAGAATGGGTAAATCTTATAGGGCTACTCTCAGAGTGAACAGGAGACCCAGTAATTGTCCACAGAGACAAGTAAGTATATTTAAATCTGTAATGTCCTAGACACATTCAAATATTATGAACTTGCTTTTTGTCATCCTCCCAACACACCTGGTAATGATCATTATATGGGAGAGGTTATTTTGTTTGGTGATTGGCATGTGGCTCTAAAACATCTAAAGTTATTTTAATCTACAGCTGTCTTTCTGGATTCGTTGTTTTGGAAAAGACACTTCAGTGGCATTTTAAACTACAGAGACACACTAATGACTATTTTAAACCCATAGTTATTTTAAATGCTTAAGGGAGTTTATTCATCCTGATTTGAGGGAACCAATCCATATTTGACAGTATCAATGAAAAAGTTTAAGAAAAAAAGTAAATTGCTCAGATGAAAGGTATCATCTGAACAGTGAGTAAATTCAAGGAACAGAATTACATTTTATTTTTTCAAAAGCTTTTCTTTTTTTCAAATTGAATCATTGTGAGATATAGTTAAAAAGTTGATGATGGTTGAGTTCCAGTCATGCAATGTTCCAATACCCATCCATTCACCAGTGTATAATTCCTGCTACTACCTCTGTTCTCTGTTTCCTTCCTGTGTCTCACCCCCCCCCCTTGCCTTTATGGCAAATTCTCTCTCTCTCTCTCTCTCTCTCTCTCTCTCTCTCTCTCTCTCTCTCTCTCTCTCTCTCTCTCGCACTGTGGTTTGCAATACTAAAATAGTATCATGCATATCATATCCTTTCAGCATGAAGTTCTTGTCCAGAGTGATTATTTCCAACTACTATTATCATAGTTATCACTTCTCTATTCAAACTGCAACCCCCATTTCTGTTATCTTTGGGTATTAATTTCATAGCTTTTTTATGTCCCAAAAAGGAGTATGATCATTTTATGTCTGTCCCTCTCATTCTGATTCATTTCACCACCTGCTCATGGATTGAGAGAATTAACATCATTACAACAGTAATATTCCCCAAAGCATTGTACAGATTCAATACAATCTTCATTAAAATATCCATGATGCTTTAAAAAAAATACTTACGAGGCACACAGGAACCAAATTTGTCAGGGAATTCAGAGATCAGGTCATCATTGATCCGATCCTTCATAGGGCCCAAAATAATCACTGGCCGTGTATAGGTTACTAAAAGAGTGAAAGGAGAATGCAGATCAAGAATATAACTTTGGGAATGATTAAAAACAATCCTGTAAAATTGGTTCTTCAGCAGAAATAGTCAAACAGGTTTTAGGTCCTGAAGGAATACTTTCTTGGACCAATTGCCATATAACTCCTACATTGGGAAAATTATATTTACCATCTGTGCTATGCCTAAATCTATTTCTTGGAAATGCCAACCAAAAGGAACTGAAGTGTCTGTCAATGAAAAGAAACACTTGAGGGACTTATTCTTATGTTATAGCTACACTATGTCAAAACAACTACTGAATTTACTCCACTGATTAAAAAAAAAGATGCAAAAACAATCCTCTGACTATTATTTACATGATGTTTTAAAAATAAATCATTCACAGCAATGATACCATTTTCCTATAAAATACCTTTACTCAGCTTTTAAATACTTTTCTTATTCTGCTGGGATTTACTTAATTCCTTTTGATAATAGGTTAGAAGATAGTTAAAAGACCAATTGATACAACACTACATCTGATATCTGGGTATTATTACCAATGCTTCTGTCAATAGCTATAACTCAGTATAAAAGCCTTTAGGATAGAAGTGCAGGGTCTGGGATAATCTACTGATGTATGACATTCTGCATTTTAGGATATGACCTTCTCCAGGTAAAACTGACTTCAGCTCTCTGGGAGATATTCTCTATTTACCCTATAGAACCCTAGAGAAATCCGGATATGTTCCTTCCCACTGAGAACCATTTATCTGGGTGGCTGCCCATTCTTTTGGAAGCTGTTACTACCCATGCTCAGATAAATTGTTTGGTCAGAAGACTGAACAAAGAGCAAGGTCTGGTTTAGGTACAGCTGAACAGAAAGTTGAGTTTACTTTTTTTAGTTCTTTATTGTTTCCTCCCGAAATGATGTTACTTGTATGGGCCAGAAATAAAAAAACAAGGCAGAGCATGCTGGGAAACTTACTTTCCTGCCTGGTGACGGGTTCATAAGAAAGAATGAAGTCTTCTTGCCCTCCTGAGAAAAGAAGAAAGACACATCACAATGGACTAACAATCAAACACAACAGCTCAAAAAATGGAAAGTGGGTCTTTTAGGGATAATTTTCCTTGCTTTTTTAACTTTGAACTATTAAAAAAAATTCCTGCATCTTCATAAACTTCCTTAGCACATTAAAGTGCCAGGTTATTAATGTTTATAACTCCAGTTAACATCTGGAGATATCTGTAGTCTACTATCCATGGGTTTACTGTTAACTATTAGAATTTCTGTATTTTTATTTCATTTTCTTTTTTATTTCCTAAAAAAGTACATTTTCTGCTTGCTTTATATGTGATATATAAACAAGTATCTGTTTGTTTTACTTGTGATATATGTAAACTTCATAAGTATATACATAAAGAACTTTATTATAACAAGAACCTAAATCACTGTTTATAAGCATTTTAAGTCAAGTGCTATAGTCTTTCCTATAATCTTTTGAAAGATTGCTATAATCTAGTGCTATAATCTTTTGAAAGAAAAATTCAGAACATGTATTGAAAGTAAAGTGAGAACAGCTCCAATATTACTTTGTTGTAAAATTTCTGATTTATGTGGGTCTCAAATGAATAAATAATCATAGAAGTAAAATGGCTTTAGGCATTTTTTTAAATAGTCTATTTTATACAAAAAATAAATTGGCCATGAGATTATTTTGGTTTCAGTTGCAGACTCAGAAAAGTCTAACCTTATTTGTTCTAGAACTGACTACCTTTTGGAAGGGAAATAATTTAGGGCTGTTAAAAAGAATTTCCTGCCAGCTGTTCACAAAAGAGTGTGATACAAATTACTTTTTCCTGAAACCAATGCGTCTCATTGCTTTGTTTCCTTATTGCCCTTAACATCCAGCTCATCATTTTCATATGCTTTTCTTTCACTATACACAGCACAGCACCAGGGGTCATGGGTCGGTGGGAGACGTAAGCTGATTTTGTGAAAGGAATGAATATTTTATGTTTTCATATATAACAGCTTTTATGAGGGAAACTGATTGAGAAGATAAGCATGATATGGACACAGCTATAAAGTACAGAGGTCTTTTCTGCAGAGAGGTAGTTAAGTGTGAGTAGAACCAAGAATGTCTAACTTTTTCAAGCAGTAGGAATAACCTAGATGTCCTCCCTTAAGTAGAATCTGCTCAGAGTGGTATTGTAGGTAGGTAAAGTGCTTCCTAAACAAATGGGGAATGGCCTTTGATGTTTCTGAAAGATATTCTTTGTACTGGTCCAAAAATGCTTAGGGAATTTTCCCACAGTTGGGCAGTGATTTAATATATGAGATCATTTGGTATATCCCATTAAAAAATCTGGAATAAAATTATTCCCCTATAACCTATTAAAGGACTAAAATTTAGAGATTAGTCTCAATTTGGGCCCGGGAGATAGCATGGAGGTAGCGCGTTTGCCTTTCATGCAAAAGGTTATCGGTTCGAATCCCGGTGCCCCATATGGTCCCCCGTGCCTGCCAGGAGCAATTTCTGAGCATGGAGCCAGGAGTAACCCCTGAGCACTGCCGGGTGTGACCCAAAAACCACACACACAAAAAAAATCTCATAGAGATTAGTCTCAATTTCTGAAACCACTGGACAATAAATCTCTTCTTCTCCTCATCCCTGATAATGTCATTCCAAACCCTGGAATCAAAGTCTGAGACTATTAAAATGCAGAACATCAAGACGACAATAATCAAGGAAAGGGAATAGCTCATGGTGGAAGCTTGATAGGCTTGTCCTGCAATGCTTGACTGAAACTGCTCAAGGGATACACTAGTCTCTGCTGTAGGCTGGGAGCTTCAGAAAGGTCAAGCCTGGGTGTCATTTCCCATTGTGCACTGTGTCTCCACTGCTTAACAGAGAATTCAAGGCATTGTATTTTGCTAGTTTCTCAATGAGAAAACATAGGTTTATCTATTTCCATAGTAGAAAACTGGATGAACAATGAAGCTAGTGATAGGTTCTGCTCTATGTTTCAGCTCATATTTTTCCCTTTAGGAAATGGAATTTTGTCCTTTTTTCTTATATTTTTTTTGGCCATACCTGGCAGTGCAAGGGTTACTCTCCTGGCTCTGCACTAATGAATGATTTTTGGTGGTCCTCAGGGGACCATATGAGATCCTGAGGATGAATCCTGGGTAGGCTGTAAGCAAGGAAAGAATAGGCTACAAGCAAGGTAAGTGCTTTATCCACTGCAGTATCTTATCTCTCCAGATCCAGAAGTGAGTTTTTTTCCTTTGAAGAAATAGAATGTTGTGTTTCCACCAGAATCACCTTCTAATAGTTTTGAAAGTCATTTGAATGGGACATCTCAAAACCAAGATTTCAACAAACATTTGTTACTGGGATATTTAATATACGATAAAAAAAATAAAAAAAAACCGTAGGACAAAGAAATCTGGCTTCCATTCATTTCATTAGAGAAATTCATTATTCTTGGCTTATCTATCACCTTTATTTGGGGTTTATTTGGTAACTCAAAATTGTTCAGAGAGGTAAGAGGGCATTAACAATAGCAGCACGAGGCTCATCTCAATTCTTCAGACCCTCTGACATTTGGATAGCTTGTAAGGGAATTTATAGGAAAGTTAAGTGTTAGTATATATAGTTGTAATTCAGATACTTAAACTCAATTCCATTTTTTATCTTCAAGAAAGAAAAGCCTTTTGGGAAATGGGGAAAGACCTAGAGGGGGGAGGAAAAGTCAGAAGTGATCAAGTGATTTTGTGATCAACTGATCAAGTGATCAAAGTGACAGAAGTGATCAAGGGATTTGTTTTGATCAGCTTTTATTTTTCACTGCCATTTCCCTTGAGGAAGAGGCCTTCAATGATCACCAGTGCCTGATGAAGTAGATGAAGAAATGCCAGATGAAGAAGACATATTATTGATAGCTGCTTCCTCAGTTATGAAGAAGTGGAGTTAAAGTTCTAAGCATTGGGGCCGGCGAGGTGGTGCTAGAGGTAAGGTGTCTGCCTTGCAAGTGCTAGCCAAGGAAGGACCGCAATTCAATCCCCTGGCATCCCATATGATCCCCCCAAGCCAACGGCAATTTCTGAGCGCTTAGCCAGGAGTAACCCCTGAGCATCAAATGTGTGTGACCTGAAAAACCAAAAAAAAAAAAAAGTTCTAAGCATCAAAAAGGTTATATCAAAAAAAAGGCAAGAGCTATAGAATTCTCTGTGGGGGCCTAGAGTTTATGGGAGTACAGATGGATGGAAGGGGGCAACCCTTCTGGAGGCAAAGATAAAAACCCAACCCAGCAGCCAGCAGGTGATACGGCAATAAACATCAACTTTAAGAAAACAACAACAAAAAATAAAGCTGCTCTGTCATTTCCACAGAATAGTCATCCTTCATGGTTTCTCTAATTTTTACTTAGGAAGGGTTGGCACTAAGAAAGATACAATCTATGATTTGTACTGGTGTTAGGAGGGAGAGTAGTATGTGAGGATGAGCAGAAGACTCTGGAACAATCTTCACAAAACACTTGGTCTTGATGCAGAAAGCAAGTCACAATAGAGAGATTAATATCTGACTCCCAGTATTCCTCAGAATAAAGAAAAGCAAGTACATGTTCTTTAGGAATTCTTTTGGAAGCTTGTGGGGAGGGAGGATATACTTAATGTTTTAAATAGAATGTTAGTGATTGTATCTGATAATTGTGAGAAGTATTAGGCTTTCGAGTATAGGATGTTAGTATAGAAAAAAGGATAAAGTTTTTATGTGTGCAGAAGTCAAGTATGTAGAATAAGATGCTACTTTCCTTGTCTTTACCTTTGACAATCATTACATAATGAGTTGCCTATAGTAGTAGTGAGTATCAATTCTTTTTATTTTTATTTTTGGCAGGGAGAGAGTGATGCTATCCAGTAGCTCTTAGGAGGCCTGGAGGCCTTGTCTAGTAATTTTGGCCAGTAGTTGAATGCAAACTGCCAGCAATAACTGCACAAAAGGCATGTGTATTAATCACTGTATATTTTACTGGTCCTGTTTCCAACATTTTTAAATAAAACTTTCAGATCACTATAGTCAATTGGACAGAGTTGGAAGATTATTTTTTGTATTGTTTTGTTTTGTGGGCCAGAGCTCACCCCCTTTGTACTTAGGGAACCACTTGCAGTGTTGGTATCAAACTGAGATAGGCTGTGTTCAAGGCAAGGATTTAACCCCTGTATTATTTCTCTGAACTCAGAGTTGAAATCTTGATTAAATCTATTTCCATCTCTCTTTAATCCAAGTTACCCATGCTATATAGAAAACAAAGGAGGTTCAAAGACTTTGGGTAATTTTTTCCCAATGAATTAGTGGTTCAGATTCGTTCTAAGATATATAGAGCATTAAATAAGTTAATCTTAATATATAGTCAAACTATATTTTAATGCTGCTTAATTCACTGAGATCAATTTTTCAAGGAACTTACTTGGAAATTTCTACTTAACTTATGAGGCTAAATGAAGATCATCATACTCTCATTATCCATAATGCTTTACAAAGCTCTACTGAGCTTTAAGGAAAAAAAAGCTTTAAGTTTTTTTTTAAATCTATGGAGAAATACAAGGTCTGCATTGTATCTTTTTTTCTTTATTGTCTCCTAATAAAAGGAAATATAAAATGTATGAAACAAACCAACCACAGATACAATCATACAATCTTGCAGTTGGTTATTTTGTTGACAGAAATCAGGTATTAGTTGATATTCTGATAGCACTGAGGTAGTATTTATAAAATTAGATAATATGCACCATAATTAACTGCATTATAATGATTGTTCAATATAGTTGGAACTTGAACAAGTTATAGTTATACACTACATTATATTCTACATATATTCTACATTATATTCTATAATGCTTGAGATGATCCTGCAAATATGAAGATATTTATTCAAAATGAGAATTTGTGTAAATAAGTGTGAATAAATATGTCTCAATGGTGCCTTCTGGGGTTATGAAACAATAACTCTGCTTTTTGCTTCTAGTCACTGACATTTTTAAAAAAAGGTTTCTGTCACTAGAGTATGGAATGACATGGAATGATTCTTAAGTAAAAGAATAGCATTTGGCTATCAAGTGGGAAAAAGGTATGTTTTATATTTATGTATAGTGCTATTCACAAAGAATGAAAGTTTTAATTAGAACAAAGATCAGGAACTTAATAGGGAAGTTCAGTTCTAAAAACATTTGAAGATGATACTTCCTGGAACACCTGTCTTTCCCAAGTCTGCTTTTTGCCAGACTTCCATCTTTCTAAAGTTCAGCTTCAAGGTTCTTTAAATTTGTCTCAAGTTCTCCATCATACAAAGGCCAGAGTTTTATCTTAGAAACTGGCATTCTTCATGCCTTTCTTACTGATTGATACTTTTCCCAATATATGTATACTGAGTTTCCAGAGTTGGTTGACATTCCTAAGGGGTCTCAAGTTGCTAATGAAAAGATCATAACATCATAACGAGACTCATCAATATAAATTAGATTCTATATACATTTGTTGCATCAATAACGTAGAGTCCATTTCCAACTCTGTTTTTTTCTCAAGAAAATGTACTTGCTGCTGCAATATTCATTTATTTGCTCAACTGCATATTTTATATGCACCTACTATTCGAGAGTGAAAGGATTATGGTATCATTTTGATTTATACTGTTTTCTTATATTTTTTTGGAGGTTGAGATACTTGCTGATACTTAGGGGTGCCAAGGATTGAACCTGGGACTCTACATGTTTTTCAAGTACTTTAGATCTTTGAGTCCAGCCCCAGTCCCAATCGTGGAGTATCACTTCCAAAACTTGTAGACAGCTCAAAGTCTTTGTCTAGCTTTTTATAACTTAGTGATGATGGGAAGAACATTCCCTATTTTGAAAGAGAAAAGAGTAAATTACTCTAAATAGATTTCCAAATGAAAAGATAGTGTTTGCTTATGTTTTCTTAAAAGAAAAGATTGAAAGAACAAGGTATAGTGTTTTTTCATTTCTTTGTTTTCTGGAAGTGTAATGCTGAAGAACTAAAAACAGGACATCAACATAATGAGGGACATGGATCTCTATGAAACTCCCTAAATAAGTATTTCCTTATATCAAATTCAGGATATCTAAGGTGTAAGGAATACGATCTTTGACAAGTTATTTTTGGCTTGGTTTATTTGTTTTAAAAGTAAAAGATATTAAGATGTGTAAGAAAGTTATTCCAAGTTGTAAAAATAATAAAATTATAAGAAAAAACAGTAAAAAATGTTAAAAATGGGCTTTTTTGGGGGAGTGGGGTGGGAAGGTTTGTTCTACATCTGGTTATGCTTAGG
>PVKC010009664.1:0-26557 GCA_004027635.1 Crocidura indochinensis | reverse complement strand
TGGGGGGGGGGGCTTTCACCTAGTGGCACTTAGGCGTTACTTTTGGCTCTGTGCTCAGACATTCCTGGCAGGTTCAGGGGATCCTATCGAATGCCAGGGATTGAGCCTGGGTCAGCCACGTTCAAGGTAAAAATCCTCCCCTCTGTGCTATTGCTCCAGTCCCTATTTTTTTTAAGGCTACACTCAGAGGTGCTCAAGGCCTACTCCTGACTCCTGACTCATATGGTCACTCCTGGCAGGACCATATGGTGCCAGAGATTGTTGAATCCTATAATGTAAAGTGTTCTGCCCCTCTGCTTTCTCCCCACCTCTCTGTCTTTTCACAGAGTTGCTTTTGTGAAATTGACTCTAATGACTGAGGAAATTAATTTAAAAAGAAAAAGAAAAGTGATAGGACAATGGGGAGGGCACTTATCTTGCAAACAGCCCGTCTGGGTTTCATCCCTGGCATTACATATGGTCCCCGAGCTCTGCCAAGAGTGATTGATCCCTGAACACAGAGCCAGAAGTCAGCTCTAAGCATTGCTAGGAGTGGCCCCAAAACACATGAGATAGAATACAACTCAACTATGAAAAAGATATAACCTTGGTATTCGCCAGAATATGAAGGTATCAGAATGAACAAAATAAATCAGAAAAAAAAAGCCTATGGTTTCACTCAAGTGGAAGACAAATCAAGTGAAAAAGAAATTCTCACAATGGAAAATGGGGATGGGAAAGGAAGGTTTAGGGATGAAAATGTAAGAATTAAGTCAAGAGAATCACTCAGTGAATTGGGCACATGTTTTGTTCTTTTTTTTGGGGGGGGGGGTCACACCCGGCAGTGCTCAGGGGTTACTCCTGGCTCCATGCTCAGAAATTGCTCCTGGCAGGCACGGGGGACCATATGGGGCACCGGGATTCGAACCAATGACCTTCTGCATGAAAGGCAAACGCCTTACCTCCATGCTATCTCCCGGGCCCCTCACACATGTTTTGTTCTAAGGAGGCCCAGGTTCCATCTCTAGCAACACATACACGATCCCAAGTCCCCTCAGGAGCACCCCCAAGCAGAGTCAGGGATCGCCCCTGAGCACCATGGGATATGCTCCAAACCAAAAAGAAAACAGAAAATGGAGGTCCTCAACTGTGTGGTAGAAAGTGGACTTCTGGGGGTGCTGGTATGACAGGGCCTGTAGATGTCAAACTGTAATGTTGTACACCAGAAATGCCATAACATTCCCAAACAGGGGCTTCCAAATCCCACCTCACAGAAGGGGCCTTCAACAAGTGGTAAATGAGTGAAAAGCCACAATTATAAAACAATGTAGGGGATAGGGGGTGACAGGCAAACCAGAAATTTTAAATATTTACAGAATAAATGGGGAAACTACTATCACCAACATCAACTCCCAACTTCTAAAAGTGGGAGTGACTTGGTCAGTCACTTCAGTTTGGAGAAGAAAAAGCAATACACAAGTCAAACATGTATGAGAACACTGAGAAACCAGTTCAGCATTGGGGGAGGCATAAAGCCCATTCTTGGGGGCTGATAAGTGGTTTTATCTGTCACTAAGGACACTTGGAAATAGCTGGGGGAATCCCACTTGCTTGGAAGGAAGCACCTTCCGATGGGGGATTGGACAGACTTGTGGGGAAGACCGAGAGCCCTAACTTGCTTTCTCTGCTCAGTAGGACTTCAAACTGTGTGTGTGAAGCAATCCAGTCACCACCCAGGAGAGAGGAACTTTCACCACTTAACTTCCCGGTATTTGCACCTAATTTGGCCCTGGAACAAGATCGGGAAAACCTCGGTCAGGAGCAAGTGTGAGGACCCAAGTCAGTGGCACCAGCTGGAGATGTCTCCTGCAGGTCCCGGAGAGGTAACAGGGTGAAGAGAGGGGCTTTTCCAAGTCTCATCAGAGGAGATTCTGGCTCAATTACCTTCAACATTTAAAAGTATTTTAAAACCATGGACCCGAGTGATAGCACAGTGGGTAGGGTGCTTATATGCAGACAACAAAGGTTCCATCCCCGGCCTTCCATACAGTCTCCTGAGTCTGCCAGGAGTGATTCCTGAATGCAGAGCCAGGAGTAACCTCTGAGCGCCACCGGAGTGGCCCCCAAACAAAAATAAATAAATAATAAATAAATAAATAAATAAATAAATAAATAAATAAAACAAAATAGTATTCCAAAACCAAAATGAACATTTCAGAATTCTTCCAGGAACAGATCATCCATGTGAATGTCTTGATAAAAAAAAGTCTATGAAATACAAGTCGTGGGCACAAAACTGATATCCTGGACTAGGAGATAAAGAGGGGAATAGCCAAAAAACATGGGACCCAACACTCTGGATCAGATCCTGGGTGCTCACCACATTGCCCTGACCACTCTTCCCTGCCCTCCCTAGAAACCCACAAAGGAACCAGAGACTTTCAAAGCTCTGATCCAGAGGCCCACACACAACTGCCATCTTCCAGGACCTGTGCTGCTGTAACCAAGACAGAGCTTATGAACCAGAAAGGCTTCGCCAAACTGCAAAGACTTGGTCCAATCAACATGTGTATGTTCAGTTTTCACTACCCTGTCCCGCTACCTTTTGCATAAAAGGACCAGGGAGAGAGCTCAAAGGGTGGTGGGACCACAGGCCTGGCAGTTGCCAGGCCCCCCCCGAGTAATTCAAGATTACAAGCCCTCCCAGACCACACCACCAGGTGTGGCTCATGCTAGCTGTGGGTATCTCTGAGCCAAGCTCACACAACTTGAGCTGGTCCTTCAGTCACAGGAGAGCCCCCTTCCCGAAAGAGACCAGCCAAGCACAAGTGCAGACAAGTGCTGAGTGAACACGGGGACCCTCTCCCTGGTCCTGACTCCAGCCTCACAGAGCAGCCAAGTGGAGCGATGCTAATCACCAAACACCAGCGACTCTCAGCTCAAAAGCAAACAGTATATGGAGCTGCAGGAGGGGTGAGTGCAGCTCACTGCAGCTGCACCCTACGCCAGAGACTGCACCTGTCCAAACACGCCAACCACTATCATACAGCACACACATGAACACACAATGCCAAGGATCAGAAGCATATACTTCTAAGTTCTTCTCTCCCACAGTGAAATACCTCTCTCTCTCTCTCTTTTTTTTTTTTTTTTGGTAATAGGGGCCACCCCACTTTCCAGTAATCTGGGACCACAAGGGTCAACTACCAATACTGGGGGGAAGAAGGCATATAATGCTGGGACTTAACTCAGCCACATGTGTGTTCTAGCACTCACACCCCTTTCCAGCTTTACTGTACTGTGTGGTACTGAAGATTAAGCCCAGGCCCCATACCTATCAGCTATCATAGAGCCATGTCCCCAGTTGCACTGTACTCCTGCTTGTTTGTGAAGGGCCCCAATAACCCTAATTTTAACCCACTTCAAATGAAGACGTTAGTTTCTCAGCCTTGATTTGCAAAGAATGGAGCAAAATATGTCCAAGTGGGAAAGTCCAGGAAAAGAAATTTCGAGGCCAGAGGGGTGGCACCAACAGTAAAGCACATGTCTGCTTGTGGGGCCTGGGTTTGAGTCTGGTGAGTCTGGTCCTGAGTCCTGGACACCATATGTCTGACCACTGGCACCATATTGGGGGTTCATTCACCAAGAACTATTTACTATGCACAGGGCAAGTGAACTCCAGGAGAATAGGGCTGGACTAAGATATTTATATTCATCAAGATTTCAAGCAAGGGGAGGGGAAATTAATAAAATAAAATATTGCCTAAGCAAAAAAAATGGATTATTATTATCCAGCTGTGAAGGAGTCCTGATGCCTTGCTTGACATAGATAAAACTTGATATTATGATAAGAGAAGCCACATGAAGTAGGGCAGACAATGGGGCCAAAGACTCTCCAGAAGGACAAATTCAGTGTGAAAGCAATGCCTGGGAGCTGGGAGAGTGGATGCTATTGGGTTAACAATTAGGGTTAATAATCTCTATTTGGGATCATGTCCTTGTGACACAGTGACTGTCACTGACATTCTGTGACCACCGGTGCTTATAATGATATTAATGTCCTGTGACCCTGTGAGCCAACAAGAAGTCAATGGAAAAAAGGAACTATGGTAAGACAGTGGTAGGCCTTATTGCACATGATTTCTCCTATGAAGAAAATTATTAGCATTTGCCTGAAACTATGCCCTGTGATGAACCAACTTTGATGAGCCAGGCCCATGACGTCTTTGGGTGTTTGTCTGCTCGACCATTCCCAATGTGAGGACAAGGTCTGACTTCTCAGCCATGCATATGGTGGGGGTGGGACTCCCTAGTGGCCTTTTAAGCATGCAGGTCCATGTCTGCTCAGGTTAAGATTTTCACACACAGTCAGAGGATGCATGGACAAGTTTTGCTTTTGGGGCCACACCCAGCAGTGCTCAGGAGTTACTCCAGACTCCGAGCTCAGGAATCACATCTGGTGGTGTTCAGAAGACCCTTTGGCATGTTGGACACCAAACTACATTGTGCTCTTGCTCCAGTCCCATATAAAGCAGGGAAAGAAGTCATGGTGAAAGTAAGAAAGGGCAAATCCATCCAGAAGGGGGGAAAATGCCTCTAAGACTTGAAACAGTGACACACAGACATTCTCAGTGACCTGGTGTCCTACACTGGAGGCAGAACCAAAGATGAGCAAGACAACCTGCGCTCCAGGGAGTCCCCCACCTGGCTACAAGCCCCAGACCTGAGGGTCAGGCTAGAGTGTTCAGGGACACACTTCAGAGAACGTTGTGAGAGGGAGAGTCCCTGGGTAAGGTTTAGAGGTCCATTCACTGGGCACCCCTGCCCCATGGCTGGCCCACAACTACTGATGAAAATTAAATAAACACTTTGAAGCTCACTTATAACAGCCTAGGGCTTCCCAGAGTCTTACTGGGCCCTGAGAAGGGGTCCTCATCATCGAGGCTTAACCCTAAGTGCAAATAGCAGAGCTAAGTGTTCATTCCCCTAAATTGCTCCAAGGACCCCACCTTGCATGATCTGCCTGCTCCCCAACTCGTAACTCAGTGGGCGTGGCTTTGTCGATAACGCTGAGGCCAGGCCCTCGTCCCTGCCCATGTGGGGGGCATGAGGAATGCCCTGCACATGAGAGTCTCAAAGGAGAAAGAAGACTTTGCCGGTCTTCTGATGGCAGGATCACTCCTGGTAAGTGAGTTCTCTCCCACCAACAGAGCTGATGGCTCAACAAGGCACAAGGGAGCCCTCAGAGAGGCCCAGTCCCATGGCCCCCACCTCTCAGCACCCTGCTCAGGGCATCACCCCAAAATCCCAGTGGCATGGCTCCCTCTACTCTGACCATATGGTATTACCTGGCCAAGTCCTGGGGCTCTTGGCCTTGTGGCAAGCTACAGGCTCATTGTCCTAAAAGTAGCAAATTCCACTGTTCAGAGCTGTCCTGTCCCCCTGCATCCCTCAAGGGATGAAGTGGGCCCAGGGCTCCTTTCACAATTTCAAAAAGTGCACACATTTACACAGCCCCTAAAGCGCCAGCAATAGTGTCACAGCAAAGGACACCAGGATGTGTGGGAGGAGTAGAGGACACAAAGTGGGGTGTCCATGAGCTAAAGTGCACTCCCACCAGAGAGGTCGCCTCCTCTGATGGAGGGACCCTCCTGCCTGATATTTCAGGGGGGCTGATGCCTCCTAAGTCAAGGCCAAAAGCAGCTCTCCCTACCCTCCTCCTAGCTGCCCCCAACTTTGCAACGCACCCAATGCCTCTTTCTCTCACTATCAGGAGCCACCATCCCACATAGCAAGTGTTCAGTCGCTGTAGAATCTTCCAGAGAGATCTGGAAAGATCTGCTCCATGAGCACTTTCCTGTTGCTTTCACAAGGTTAGTTAATTTGTGTTGCTTGGGGCCACACCTGGCTGTGCTCAGAGGTCACTCCTGGCTCTGTGCTCAGAAATCACTCCTAGTGGGCTCAGGATATAATATGGAATGCTGGGGATAGAACCTAGTTCTGCTACATGCAAGGCAGACACCCTCCCTGCTGTACCATAGCTCTGGCCACTTCTGTTACTTTCAAAAAAGCTCAAGAACCCAACCTGCCTTTTTCCTTGAATCCTCCTGAAGACAACGGGGCCAATGTCAACAAGCCCCAAGACTGTCACTTGCTACAGTGCAGAGAAGGAACCATACCAGGCCATAAGTTCTGTGCCATGAGCAAATTCCTGGGTACCCAGGACAAAACATCACCCCAGACAAGTTACCTGCTGCATCAAGATAGAAATAACTCGGGGTTGGTGAGGTGTCGCTAGAGGTAAGGTGTCTGCCTTGCAAGCGCTAGCCAAGGAAGGACTACTCTTTGATCCCCCGGCGTCCCATATGGTTCCCCCAAGCCAGGGGCAATTTCTGAGTGCTTAGCCAGGAGTAACCCCTGAGCATCAAATGGAGTGGACCCCCAAAAAAACAAAACAAAACAAAACAACAACAACAAAAAAAAGATGGAAATAACGCAGGGGAAAAACATCTTCAGAGTTCAGGGCATCAAACACTTAA
The DNA here is from genome assembly GCA_004027635.1 of Crocidura indochinensis. Lineage (NCBI taxonomy): Eukaryota > Metazoa > Chordata > Mammalia > Eulipotyphla > Soricidae > Crocidura > Crocidura indochinensis. Next base: position 20,039 of record PVKC010009664.1, on the reverse strand, counting down.
ATCGTGAATAATACCATACTCTGACTTTAAACTGCGCTGAATTCTAACGAATGAGTATTGCTTTATTTGTTTTGATTTGTTTTGTTTTGTGCTCACCATTTACTCCTGGTTCTGTATTCAAGGATCACTTGTGGACGATTTTAAGGGACTGCGAAACTGTAGACCTGGCCAGGATTGAATGTGGGACAACACATGCAAGGCAAGCTCCCCTTCTGAGCATTTTTGTTTGTTTAGTTTGAGGTCACACCTAGTAGTGTTCAGGGATTACTCCTGGTTCTATGATCAGAGGACCATGCCAAGGATCAAACCCGAGTGCAAGAAATGCCCTCCATGCTGTGCTATCACTTGAGCAGTTTTAAACACACACAAAGCAAGCCCAGTGCTGGGAAACATGTCTCAGAAAACTGGTTCTTCAGCCCAGTTCTGTTTGCTTGTGAATTTAGACTCATTATATAAGATCTGCTCACGCAATTATTCCAAGATGCAATTTTTTTTTTCTGAAGTGCTCACAACGCCAGGATCTGGGAGAAGAAACACCCTCAATTATCTCCTTTCATCCTCAGCAGCAAAGTGAGTGTCAGGGAGCCTGAAAGACACTGAGGCAGGAGCAAAGCCAGGAACCCTGTGTAGCTGAAAGGCACATGATACTCCTGGGGCTGCCTGCACCAGGCCCTGGTGCCTGTGTCTTCCTCAGGGCCACCAGCAAAGCAGGTGACAGTTTGTCCAAGTTGCTCCATAGCCGCCCCCGGCCGCAACACACCAGGCCCCGTGCACCCACGTGGCTCAGCAAACCCCTCATTAGACTCCCTATCCCCGCCTCGGGCTGCACACACGTCACTCACAGCACCTCTGGGAGCTTCCTCCGCACCCACATGCCAGCCTCCACCAGCAAGGTGCCACCCACAGACAGACCCAAAGCAGATCACCTCCCACCCACAACTGCACCCACCTCTGGTCCAGCACGCGAATACTGCCCCTCCAAACCACCATCTCTCTGGCCACACTGGGCACATATAAATCTTTCCAGGATCCCCCAAACCCTCTCCCCAGAAGCGGGTCCTGTATTTCAAATGTTCTGAGAGACTTGAGCTTCCCTTTACCTTTCCCCACTTCCAGGCCCAATTCCAGTCGCTGTGACTCCCACATCCATCCTATACTCCCACAAGCATCACTTCTCACGGAACCCTGGACCTCAAGATAGACTGTATCCTCCCTCCCTGCCCTGGTTTTGAAGCTACCCCTTCCCTGTTAGGCTGGTAAACTTCTAACCATCCCTCTCAGCCCAGAATTTATCAATCACCACCTCCGCTGAGAGGCCTCCCCAACTGCTGCAGTGGGCTCAGAAACACCCAACCACACCCTCTGGAAGTTCCTCTTAGCAGCTCAGGCAACCAGCCTCTCCCTGCTGTGATGTGCAAAGGGACTCTGCACCCCCACACCCAGCTAAGGCCCAGTCACTGACGAGGAAGGAACCAAGCAATATCTGGTGAGTAAACAAGTGGGAATAGAAATAGCAGCCCAGGGCACAGAAGAAAGCCTGGGACTTTGGAGTGTTTGGGAAAAGGAATATCTGTGAGGGAGCACAGAGCACCCCTGAGCACTGAGGCTCTGAGCTCTGGGGTCAGGAGCTTTAGTCAGGACAGCAAAAGCACAGCTCGGACAAATGAGATCACGTTAAGGGGTTTGCATGTGTCCGACTCTGGTTTCCGGCCCAATGCTTCACAATCCTCGAACATCAGGATGGCCCTGGAGGGTCACTCCAGCACTGTGTCCTAGGGGTGCTGAGCCACTGGCCTTGTCAACCTTGAGTCACTGGGTGGGGTGCCTAGGGCTGGAGTTTGGGAAATATTCCAAAGACATGGGTCAAAAAGTAACTTGGAGCATCAAGAATGACAAAGACTGACACCCTGCCCCCCCACACACACACACACCTCCCAGGGCATCTGCCTGCCTCTAGCCTCAACACCAGAGTTCCCCTAGCCCCTAGCTCAACTCCTGAGTCTCCTCCCTGCACCAAGGGGCAAAGCCACACTGACTCCCAGTATCTCCAGGATCCTCCTCGCACCAACATCCTCTCCTACTCCCTCTCCCTCTCCTGGGGCCCTGTGTGGGCTCCTACTCTGGACTCCAGACTGAGCCGGGTCCCTCACTCTGGAAGCTTTCACCCCACAGCTCAACTTGGCCCTGGAATAACCCACAGTGTTTCCCTAGAGGACAGATAGAGAGCTGGGATGCCAGTGGTCTGATGCTCATCTGGAACCTCAGCAGCATCAATAGACAGAGTCATATCAGGCCTCAAGCAAAGGCGAAAAGGAAAGACCTTTGTGGCAACTTTTACGTCGTGGAAATCAGGGACAGGTCTAGACTGACCTAGGAACACTTGTCGGCATGTGACAGCCTGGATCCAGAAACCCAGGAGGCCAGGAGGTGCTTGTCAATCCCATAGAAAAATTGTGCCACCAGGTAACCCAGTCTCAATTAGTCCTGTAACTGTCTATCCACCACTAAACACAGCCTTGGGCTGCAGGGGGGGTGGGGGTGTGTGACATTTAGTTGGAACCCAAACCTGGGCTGCTCTCCCAGTGAACCAGCCCCTAGCCTCACATTTCTAATCCCAGCTCTAGCCCCAGCTCTGCCTGCAGAGCCCCAATCTAAACACACAGGGAAACTTCCAATATCCTAGTGCTAGGACAAGGGTCCCAGGCCATCACCTGAAGGTTCTAATTCTAAGATGTTCCAGCAACTCAGATCACCACATCCAGATATTCTTTAAAAAAAAGAAAAAAGAAAAATAATATATATACATACATATTTTTATTTAGGATTTGGGGTCACACCAGGCAGCACTCAGAGGTTACTCCTGGTTCTGTGCTCAGAAATCGCTCCTAACAGACTTGGGGAACCATGTGGGGTGCTGGGAACAGAATTCAAGTCCATCTTGGGTCTGACATGTGCAAGGCAAACATTCCACCACTGTGCTATCGCTCTGGCCCCACACATCCAGATGTTCTAGCAGCTTTTCCCCACACATGTGGATGTCCCCTGAGCCTGTGCCCCATCCCAGCCATCCTAACAGCCCGGACCTACCACTTCCCGGTTATCCTGGTCACTTGTCACCTAACTAATTTCGAATGTTCTCAGAGCTGGCAACACACATCCCTAATGTCATAACAGCATTACCAGCCACACTAATAGATTGTTACTACCAGCCAGGAAAAAAAATTGTTTTCATTTTGAGTCCTACCCAATTCAGGGTTTCTTCCTGGGTTTGTGCTCAGAGCTCACACCTGGGAGGGCTCAGGGGAACTGATGTGTTGGAGTAACAGGTTTTTACTCTATTCAGGATAATTCTTCTTTGCTTGTGCTTGTCACTCAAGGACTGGAAGTACCTCTGGATTGGTCTCTTACCCCCTACCTTTTTTTCTCCACCCAAGGGGGTGGTCGTTCTCTTCCCAATAAAGACCTCGGGTCCTAGGGAGAAGCTGGTTATGATTTCAGTTCCACAACTAGTCTTTCTGTCTGCAGGTATCTTTTGCTAGTGAGAGGAAAGCTTGTGGTGGAATTTTCCTGAACCTCTTTTGTTTTATTCTCTTCAGTCTTTTTTTTGTTTTGTTTTGGGGCCGCACCCAAAAACTCAGGGGTTACTCCTGGCTATGTACTCAGAAATCACTCCAGGCTTGGGGGATCATATAGGAAGCTGGGGGTTTGAATCCATCCTAGGTTAGTCACCTGCCAAGCAAATGCCCTATTGCTTGCACCACTGCTCCAGCCCCTCTCTTCAGTCTTGTGTGGATTATTTTCTGTGTTGGCTTTTGCTTCCAAACCTGTGCACCCCAAACCCACAGGATTGGGGCCTGAGGCTTCCATTTCACACTGGAGATCAAACCTGGTTGGCCACATGCAAGGCAAGTGTCCTTCCCACTGTTCTATCACTCAAGCACCACCAGTGACAATTAAAAACATTTCAGTCTCCAAATCGCATCACCTGACCCCACCCTGTGACCTCCCTGTGGGTCACATTCCACACTAACACCCCCTTCTTTTGCTGCCAGGCAATGCCTGAGGCCTGATGCTCATCCTTTGGGTGTTCCGCACCCAAAGCTGCATCCCTCCAGGCTGTCCCAGGGCTCAGAACCCCCCCATACACCCCAGGAAGTTGAATATCTGGGGGTGGAGGGACAACTCTTCTCTGCAGCAGCAGGATTCCAGCCCTCCTGCTGTGTTCCTGGGGGAGGAAAGGAAACTCTGGGGTGCAAGCACAAAGGGGAGACACAGAAGCAATGGGGAGATTCAATTCCCCACCTGCCCCAGCATGCCACCTACTTCTTCGAGATTCTCACACTTCTGGGGTTCTAGTCACCCCTCCCTAGGAGTCCTGCATGGCCATAAAAACAGCAGGTCTGTCCGCTGAGCTCTTAGCACACCACAGGGATCAGGGAAAATTCAATCTGAGAGATCTGGGTAGGGGTGGGGATAGTGTGTCTCAGAACTTTACTCATTCCCTATTTGGGCCTGGGGTGATGCTCTTGAGGGTCTCCCCCCTACAAGAGAGATTCACCTGGGCCAGCTCTGTGCTGAGACTTGAACCAGCCCTATCAAGTTCTGCAAAGCACATTTTCTCCTGAAGTAACCCCAGGGGGTCATGGTTCAGAAATGCTCAGGGCCAAGCTCCAGGTGAATCCCTGGAGGATCAGAATGACACCCAGGCCCCCACCCCACCTCACCCTACCCACAGTCCTGGAAAGGCCGCTGAACCTGACAAATTTAGCCAACTCTGGAGTTGGGTTTTTCTTCTAAATAAAAAAATGTTTAAGTCATCATCCTGAAAAGGAATATTTTATTCATGCCAGTGTAAGTAGTGGTGGAAAAAGATTCTCTACTCAAAATGGAAAGGAAGAAAAAAAAGCAGCCAGCACGAATTTCCAGAGGCATGTGGAAAGCTGGCGGAGGGAAGAGAACCACCGGGCACCCTGCCGTGGAAACTCCACAGACATTGTCCTCTGGAAAATTCCTCAGCCCTCAGGATCCCCATTTGATGAGGGGAACACCCATCAGGCTTCAGACATTTGTCCCCAGGCTTCAGACATTTGTGTTAAAGCAGTTGATCTTGGTTTGAGGACAACATGGAAAGGGGCAAAAAAAAAAAAAAAAAAAAAAAAAAGTGACAGGGAACAAAGTGAGATCTTCCCTCTGCCCCTTGGGTTCAGAACCCTAGGTGGTGGCTGGGTAGGAGGGAAAATGGGAAGAAGGGCCCCTCACTCCACACATTTGAGTACTTTCCTGATCCAAGCTCAATTTGATTCACAAGGGTTCCTTGAGAAAGCCTTCCGGGGTCACCCAGGGTTAGGAGGACACCCCCACGGGTGGGGGGGGGAGGCAAAGTAGTTTTATAGTTTTATTGGAGGTTTCTTTGGAAGGCCACACCTAGCTTACTCCTGACTCTACACTCAGAGATCACTCCTGGCGGTACACAGGGAATATACAGGACGCTGGGATCAAACTCAGGTCAGTTGTGTGCAAAGCAAGTGTACTTACCACTATCCTTCGTCTGGCCCCTGGATTTATAGTTTTGTTTTGATTTGGTTTGGTCTGGTTTTGGAGCCACACCTGGCAGTGCTCAGAGGTTACTCCTGACTCTGTGCTCAGAAATTACTCCTGGCAGGCTCGGGGGACCATATGAGATACCAGGGAATGACCCAACCCAAGGCAACTGTCATCCCCACTGTGCTATGGCTCCAGCCCCTGCACTTACAATTTTGACCAAGATCAAAGATTCCCCTGATAGACCAAGATAAAGTCACTGGATACCCCTGAACATTCTTTTCTTCCCAGAGGCACCATTTACACCTTTGGCTGGAAGTTTCTGGCCTCATGTGGGCATGAGTTTTAGGGGCCAGAGAGACAGGAAGAGACCCCTCTGGGCTTGAAGGTGTCACCCAGGTCTATACTGTGACCAGTTCACAGGCCTTTCTTGTACCATAGACGCCACATGACCCTGAGGAGCAGAGAGCTGCCCTTCAGAGTGCTGCAGGTACCTTTGAGGGTTCTTCGAGGAGAGACAAAGTCACATCCTGGTTCTTCAGATCCTGGTGCACAGGCCCACCCTCTGGGCTGTCAAATGTCAGCATCTGCCTTGAGAAGCGGCAGCTAGCTCCAGGCAGTGCTCCTGACACAAAATTCCGGGGCCACCTGGCAGACGATCACTCACACCCATGACCCAAAGGGACCCATGACCGGAACCACAGTGGCTAACAAAGTCAAAGCCACAAGGCTTCAGCCTTGTTCCCCACCCAGAAGGAAACAGCATCAGACAGATCCAAAGTTTCCTCCTAAATCAAACTTTCAGACTCATGGTCATTAACACTCAGAGGAAAGCCATGGGTTGGAGCCAGCCAGGGAAAGGGCACGTTACTAAAACCGGCCATCAGGCCTCAGGGAGGCTCTGCTAAGCTCCTCACCGGGAAGAAAGAGAAAGCCCGTGGCGTTGACCCCAAAGAACTGGACCAGGATGCACTGTAACTGGGTCAAGCTCTGATGCAGGCCTGGAAAAGCCGGTGTCCCCGCTCCCTCAACCAGCTGTTCCCAGAGGAAGCCTGGATCATATCCCCAAGGTCACATCATGGCTGAGTTCCTGCGTCCACCTCTAGGCACTGGGAGCATCGAGAGAGCAGAGCCCAAGGGTCTGGCCCCAAACTCAGGCAGCTAAGAAATACAAATGCAGGGCACAAAATGTCAGGGGTACAATCCCCAGCCTTCAATCCCGGGTACAGTCAAGATCAGAGGTTCCTGCTCCAGCAGACCTGGTTCTTCAAGGGGTCCCAGTCCTGAATCCATCAAGGCTGGGGTTGCCTCCATGGAGGTGGAACTACATTGCCGTGGGCACCCAGGCCAAACGCCACAGCTGTCCACTTCCTGTCCACAGCCCTGCTATGTGTCAAAGTGCCCCCAAGGTAAAGCTGCCGGCCTAGGGGATATCCAGAGCAGATAGCATAGTGGTAGGGCCTTTGCCTTGCACGCAGATGACCCAAGATGGACCCAGATTCAGTCCCCAGCATCCCATATGGTTCCCTGAGCCTGCCAGGAGCGATTTCTGAGCACAGAGCCAGGAGTAAATCCTGAGCACTGCTGAGTGGGACCCCAAAAACAAAAAACAAAAACAAAAAGCTGCCGGCCTGATCTTTGAAGCACGCGTCAAACATCTTTCTTTTTTTCCAAGTGCAGAGTTCCGAGGGTGCATGGCTGTGGTCAGGGAGTAGGATACTACCACCCTGCAGGTGGCACCCTCCCTGCCATCTTGGCTCTATTTTTTTTTCCAGGCTAAGTTTCCTGTACATTGAATGATGATTCTGGAAAAAAAATTGCTGGAAACTCTTGGCCATAGACATTCAGGGTTGGGGTGGCTGAAAAACACTGGGAGGCCTGACAAGGGCCCATTTTTCACCGTGTATTAATGGAAGAGGCTCCTTAGAGGAGCAGTTAGCTCTCTTTGCGGGTAACCTCTGCAATTAGTAGGCCACTAACTCACCCTCTCTACAGCCCCCAGTGGAGACATAGCCTGAGGCTGCCCCCAAGCAGGGCCCTGCACACAGTGGGTAGAGCTGGCCTGTCCCAGGGTTCCGTCCCCTCTGCTCAGAACCTGCTCAGGATCTGGCCTCGCTCACTACTGGAAGGCAGTAGCAGGAGGGTGTGAGGAAGAGACACATCTACAGCCCAACTTTTACAAATGCTCCAAGAGCTGGGGAGATAGAACGGTGTGTAAGGCCCTTGTCTGGCTAGCTATAGAGCCAGGATCAATCCCCAGAACCCCAGAACCCTGGAACCCTGATAAGAATGGTGCTGAAGAGATAGTCAAGGTAATCCCCAACATTGCAGAATTTAACCAAACACTGACCTGGTGGACTAAGAAACATGAGAAGATCCCCCCCCCCAGGCCTACTGAGCCCCACTTGGGAGGTCCCCAAATATTTTAACATGTATATCTCCCCCACCCCAAACAGCACCCAATCCTTTAGCACTAGCAATAGCACTCCAACAAGCGACCATATTCCTTGAGCAATCATTCCAACATCGCCTGACATGCATATAGAACTTTAGTTTCAACACTACTTCTGAGCACCCCAAGGGCACACACAGTTACCGATAACATTTGGGGTGCGTGTGAGAATACAGAAGATGGTCTCTGTCTAGAGAGCAGCAGCACCGCAAAACAACATGTGTGGGCAGAGGTCAGCTTTGCATTCCTTATCTTTTATTACAGCAATGATCCATCCTCTCATGTCAGCCTGCATAGAGGGTCTCTGGTGGTAAGTAATGTAGGGCTGGCATGGAAAAGCCAGAAAATAGAGCAAAGGCCAGGAGAGAATTTAAGCTTCTGTTATTCCTGCTCCAGACAGCACTATGGCTCCTTCCATGCCCGCCCTCTCCTGACGCCTATAATTAAAATGGCTCTTTCACAAAATCGGGGTATTATTAACAAGTTGTTTTTCACACCAGAAACTGTGCCGCTTTCCCAGGCCCTGAAATCATGTATATATTCTGAGTCACTTCATGTCTACGGCGCCTCATCTATTGGTGACCAGGATTTATTGCACCAATTTCATATTATCGAATGAGTTAGTTGTTTCCAGTTGTCAATGACCACAGGCAAGAGTGGTGTGTGGAGAAAAAAAGAGATGACAGGTAGAAGAAGGGAAAAGGCCTCTCTGTCTCTGTCTCTATATCAGTGTCTCTTTTCCGCACCCTCATAAAATCTTTGTGGGAGGCCTGGGGACAAAGAGCAAGAGGCTTGGAGCTCTGGCTTGTCATAAACTCCAATTCCTGATGCCCCCACATGCCCTAAGCACAACCCTGCAGTTTGCTGACTACAGTGCAGTGTCCACAGAACTGTGTGTTCATATGTGTGTGTGTGTGTGTACCCATGTGTGTATGTGTCGCCCCTATAAAATGAGCATGGGCAGCAAGGCCAATCAGGAAGAGCCCCAGACATGAGTATAAGCACCTCAACCTGGTGTATGACAGTCCACAGCAAGCTAAAACTGTACTACGCAGTGTGAGACCCCAGTCATCACAATGATGACCCTAAAGGCAGCAGGCATTGAAAGAAATCTTTGCTGAGAGAAAATTCACCATTTTTAAGTGGACAGTTCCATGGTTTTTTTTGTCTCCAAACAAGGATGTGTGGATCGCCACCATCAGGCTATTTGTATTTGTGTGGTGTGTGTGTGTGTGTGTGTGTGTGTGTGTGTGTGTGTGGTTTTTGGGTCACACTCAGCAGCACACAGGGGTTACTCCTGGCTCTACACTCAGACATCGATCCTGGCAGGCTCTAGGGACCATATAGGACACCGGGATACGAACCACCATCCTTCTGCATGCAAGGCAAATGCCCTACCTCCATGCTATCTCTCCGGCCCCACCACCATCAGGCTATTTTGATCAGAGAGACCATAAATTTCACCTGACATCACATAAATCAAAAAATACAGACATCCCCACAGATTGCCTGGATGTGGAGATTAGGAGCTCTCTGTGACCCAAGAAGTGATGTAAACTGGTTTGGTGTCTGTGGAGAATAGCCTGGAGATTTCCACTAAATTCAGCCTAGAACCATGATGAGATCAGGCATCCCTGTCTTAGAAATGTCTCTGCTGTTATGTGTGATAACAGCATGAATTGTGGACATGGGACAGACGGTTATTCAGAGCCACTGGTTGAAAGGAGTGCTCTTTCTCCCCCCCCCTGAATTAGCACCGTGGCTGAAAAATCAATGGAGGGTTTATTTCTGGGTTCTCAGTTCTGTTCTATCGACCGGTACGTCTGTCTTTACACACTGGTTCCTGGCTGCCTCAATGACAGTAGCTGAGGAAACAGGTCTCTTATCAAGCACAGTGTGTTCTCACATGTGGTTCTTCTTCAAGACTATTTCAACTCACTTGGGCTTCCTGATTTTCCACATCAGTTTTAGGGGGAAAGAATGGCAATTTCTGCACAAAGGAAAAATGGGATTGTGACATTGGGTTGAATATGTAAATAAATATGGGGGCTTTTGGTAGCGTCACAACCCAGGGATACAAAAAAATCTTTCTATTTATTTTAATCTCCCTTCATGTCTTCAATGAGATTTTGTAGCCTACAGTACGTCTTACACATTTTTGGTTAAGTGTGTTCTTAAGTATTTTCATTCGTTTGGATGCAATGAGAGATCAATTCATGGTCACCCTATATATAGACACTGGCTTTTGTGTGTTGCCCTTAGAACCTATGTCTTTCACAAATTCATATACATTATAGACTTTGGGGGCAGTCCACACCCAATGGGTGTTCAGAGGATCATGTGATGCCTGGGATTGAACTCAGGGCACCCTCATTTGAAACCTGCCCTGGAACTGGAGTGATAGCACAGTGGTAAGATGTTTGCTTTGCACGCAGGTGACCTGGGATAGAGGTGGGTTCAATTCCCAGCACCCCATATGGTCCTCCAAACCTACCAGGATTGATTTCTGAGTGCAGAGCCAGGAACGTGGCCCAAAAACCAAAAAGTAAAATAAAATAAAAAATAAAACTTGCCCTGGAATGGATCCCGATGGCTCAGCAAATTTCAGTAAAACTTCCTGTCATACCCTGTCAGACAGGAATGTTAAAAAGATGGAGGACTCATTATTCCCAAAAGGCCGACAATAGAGTAGATGTTATTATTACCAGGACAAGAACGAACATTTCTTAATAAAACCACTCAGGATATGAAAAGGCTCGGTCTAATATAATTTCTCATTTTCATATATTTGTGCTCAAAATTCTTTCTGAACATGGCTGAAATGATGGTACAGCCGGGAGGGTGTTAGTTTTGCATGTGGCCAACCAGGGTGTAAACCTCGGTACCCTCTAGACTCCTGTGAGCCCCAAAAAAGTGATTCTTGAGCAGAAAGCCAGTAGTATGCCATGAGCACGGCTAGTTCTGATACAAACAAACAAATTATTTCTAAATAGTATTTCTGTTTTTCTTATCTGTGAATTTTGATGGACAGTTATGTTCTGCACTTCCTGTGCTTGCATCCATGGAAGTTATCAAAGGTGCATGGCATTCCCGAGGGGGAGCAGAGGATCTGGTACATGCAGATCCACAGCCCCAGAGACTTACAGTCTCTGTCATCACACAAGACCCTGTCCCTTTTGGAGACAGCACAGCCAATGCAGACCCTCGTTTTTCAAAGACGGCATCCACTTATAAACCCCAAATATGGGCTTATGTAACTGCTCAACTGTTTGCTTTCTTAAAACATAAAATAAAAAGCCAGTGGGCGGGAAGATCTAGTCTTTTTCATTAGAGCATCGAGAAAGGTGATGTCTACACCCAAAAACTAATCAGCAACCGCACTGCTAAATGCTTTTTCTCCGTTTCGGTCTGTGCCTGACTCAGGGTAATGAGCGTGTCTAAAATGGTCCAATTAATAAGAGTGTGGAAATTGGCCAGTTACCCCGCAAAGGTGAAAGCAGGTTTTTTTCCAGGGGGGGACCAGCGCTGCCTTCGGAGATGCAGGCTGCAGAGAGCCAGAGCTCAGAAAGCTGGCTCTGCTTTCTCTTGAAACCTGGCCAGAAGGCTGCGTGATCTCTACCGGGAAAACTGCGGGCCTCACATACAAAGCTCCTGTTTCAGGGCTGAGCATCGAGCTGGGAATCTGCAGGCTGGGGGCAGATTACAGGCAGGAACTGGGCTGAGCAGAACCAGGGCTCTCCAAAACACAATTCTAAACTGCAAATCAAGCATAGGGTTGAGAGCACACAGGGCCATGCCCTGATGAGTAGGGTCAGTCTGTCCCAGGACAACACACACCCATACAAAACACACCCCAAAACCAACAGCACCCAGCAGAGCAGAGCCCCTCCTCTATGGAGTTGTTGAGGGCAAAGAAGTGCCACAGGTCAGGCAGGCTAGGGCATCGGGAGAGATCCAACATGACCAAGTGGTGGACTCAGGGGTCCATTCCATCATGGGGTGTCAGCTTTGCACCCATGTGCTGGGAGTGGGTGTACAGAGACTCTGGTCCTGCAGCAGGCACTACTACATGGGGGAACATTCAACTGCCCAAGAGCCTCAAGATGGGGGGAGACTATGGACACAGTGATGACTCCACAATGTTTATTGGTACATCCCCAGACATAGCAACATAGTGTAGACATAGTAGGCAGAGCTAAAGAGACATAGAGACAGATAGAGGCAGAACAATAAAGAGATAGAGACATAGATATAGATATAAACACAAATACAGATAAAATATAGACACAGAAATAGATACATAGACATAGTATAGACACAATAGAGGGGTCGGAGTGATAGCTCAGTGGGGGTAGTGTTTGCCTTTCATGTAGCCAACCAGATTTGATCTGTGACATCCCATATGGTGCCCCAGGTCTGCTAGGGCTGATTTCTGAGCACAGAAACAAGAGTAACCCCAGAACACAGCCTGGTGTAGCAAAAAAAATAAAAATAAAAATAAAAAAATTAATGAATAAAAGATATAAACACAGATATATAGATATGTAGAGAAAGATATAGACATAAAAGTAGATATAGATATATAGGTAAAAGTATAAATATAGATACACATAGGTATATAAAGATATAGAACTAGGGGCCCGGGAGATAGCATGGAGGGTAAGGCGTTTGCCTTTCATGCAAAAGGTCATCGGTTCGAATCCCGGTGCCCCATATGGTCCCCCGTGCCTGCCAGGAGCAATTTCTGAGCACGAAGTCAGGAGTAACCCCTGAGCACTGCCGGGTGTGACCCAAAAACCAAAAAAAAAAAAAAAAAGATCTCAGGTCAGAGACATTTCTTTCGGTTTCGGTCCCACAGCTAGCCTGTCTTCCTGCCCATACCCTTATCCTGCTTGCAGATAATTTGTGATAGAAGTTCTTGTTTTATCTCCCTAGCCTGAAGTGGATTATTTCCTGTGTCGTGTTGCTTCCAGACCCACATTCCCCAATGCCCCTGAAACTGGGGCATGAGACTTCTACTACAGACATAAAGAGACATAAAGATATAGAAAAAGATTTAGATATAAATATAGATATGTCGAGATAAAAGTAAAGATATAGGTATTGAAACAGACATAAGGATATAGATAGAGAGAGATAAAGAAGTCAATCCAGATATAGACACAGATATAGAAATAGGCCTAAACATAATCTAGTTTTAGATACAGACACACACAGTGTGGTCTGGGGAATCGGAACCAGGCCAGCTGCACGCCATCGCCCACTGTCCCATCTCTCTACCACCATCATTCACCCACAATTATTTTCTCAGAATTTCTCCCAAGGAATTTCCAATGGCCCATTCAATTGATAACATATTTTTAGATAACTCTCTAGTTTAATGCAAATTAAAGCTTATATTTGGCCATAATCAGAGTGGTAAAAACTGGCCCCACATGAGCTGGCTTTTACTAATATATATATATATATATATATATATATATATATATATATATCTCATGTACTTAGAAGACAGCAATAGAACGAGAACCACAAAAGCACAGAACATGGTGTCTTCCACCCAAACAACCTTGGTCTAATCTAAGCTTGTGCACAGGCTGTGTACAGAGGCTCCATCTCAGGCAGTCACAGGGCTGGGAACAGAGGCTAAGACCAGACCAGGTAAAGTGACCCACAGACCACTGTCACCTGGTGAGTTCCAGGAGCTGAGACCACCCACAGACCCTCAAGTCAAGCCCACCCTCCCGATGTTCCACCACCAGGCCCCAAAACTTGCCCTTACTCTGAAAAGCATGTGCAGACTTGGGCTAAGTCACAGCGCCAGACTTTTCCCAGTGTCTGCCAGATGCTGTTGAAGAAACTTGTTCAGCCACAACCCCACCACAGCCAGGCTTTTTCATCAGTAAAAAAAAAGCCTTTGATATTAAGCAGAAGGAGGAGAGGAGAGATTCATAATTAAAAGTAATCAGGCCTGCTGCGTTGTTCAAAGAACCCAGGGCAAAATGCAAAGGAGCGAGTCCTTGTTCAAAAAACACTAAGACAAGAGGAAAAGCCCGTTGGAGGAAGGTGCCAGTGTTCCGGACAACTTCAGGACCGAGCTTAGAGGGACAGAGTCTCGAACCCGGGGCTTGACTTTGAGCACCCAGACAGCCTGAGAGCTGTGCTACTTTTGTGCACTTTAAGAAAGCAGAGTCCCAAACTGGAATGTCAAGTGACCTGACCTGCGATACTTGTGACAATAATTACAAATCTGTGGGGTTTGCTTTTTTTGTTGTTTGTGTTTGTTTGGGGGCCATGCTCAGCAGTGTTCATAGGACCAAAGTTAGAAGCATTGCAGGGCAAACAGCCCACCTAGGGAAAACTTCTTCTGGACAGAGAGTGTTCCAGACAATCCCATCCTATCCTTGGTGTACAGCTGGTTCCCAAGGGCACAGACAAAACCTCTGACTAGTTAAAGGCCCACCCACTGTAATATTGCTCTACTCATAACAGGTGTTTTTTCATTTGAATTTTTAGTTCAAGGCCAGGGATCAACACAGAGTCTCAGACATGCAGAGTATGTGCTCTAACCACTGAGAAAGATCCCTGGCCCCTATGATACAGGGTTTTTTTTTTTTTGGGGGGGGGAAGGGGGTAAGCTTCTTCTTCTTTTTTTTTTGTAAGTTTCTTGTTGTATTAGATCACACCCGGCAATGCTCAGTGGTTACTCCTGACTCTTCACTCAGGAATCACCCCCGGAGGGACTCAGGGGACCATATGGAATACTAGAGATGGAATCCAGGCCGGCCACATGCCAGGCAAGCACTCTACCCACGGTACTATTGCTCTGGTCCCCTAAGATATAGTTTTAATAATTTCTTAAGCTGAGATACAACAACAACATCATGTAAAAGTTTTCGAGAAACTGATTTCCTAAGTATCCCAGGGAGAGCCAGAGTCAGAGCTCAATAGGCTGAGCTAATGCTTTGGACTTTGAGTTTGACCCCAGCTCCACATGGTCCCCCTGAGAACTGCCAAGAAAGAAACAAGGAGCAACTTGCACACCAGGCCGCTGTGGGTTCAAACATTCCTCCTTCCCTCTTATCTCACTCCTGAATGAAAATACAAAACACCTTCTGAGGTGTCTCACCTGTGACAAGGCCTCTTCTAATCAACTAAAGCTACCATCATGCTTTTTCAAAAGTTCCCAAGCCTTGGGGCTGGAGCGATGGTCCTTGCATGTGACTGGCGTAGGATGGACCGCAGTTCGAGCCCCAGCATCTCAAATGGTCGTCCAAGCCAGGAGCAATTTCTGAGCACATAGCCAGGAGTAACCCCGGAGCATCACTGGGTGTGGCCCAAAAACCAAAAAAGAAAAAGAAACTTCCCAAGCCTGGAGAAAAAGGAGATGTGATTGGACCCTCAGATTCCAAAACCCAACGCATCGTAAGGCGAAAAAGAACATTTTCTCAAGAGTAGAGCCACAGTGACAGAACAAAGAACTGCTAAGAGAGAGGCTAGGAGGCTGGAGAGACTGAACCCTCCAGCTGGTCTAGAAAGGGGTCCAGGGGCTTGGCTTGCATATAGTTGATGGGAGGTTCAATACTCAGCACTTCACATGGTTCTCCCAGACTAACCAGGATTGATTAAGCAATGAGTATAGCCAGGTGTGGGCCTCAAAATAAATTTTTAAAAAAAGGGGCTTTAGGGACTAGAGAGATAGCACAGTGGTAGGGCATTTGCCTTGCATGCAGCTAACCCGGGACCGACCTGGGTTCAATTTCCAGCATCCCATATGATCCCTGCAGCCTGCCAGGAACGATTTCTGAGTACAGAGTAAACCCTCACCAGTGTGGCTCAAAAACTAAAAGAAAAAAAAGAAAAAGAAAAAGAAAAAGGGCCTTTAACTAGTTAAAACTTTTGTATTGTCTGTGGTGCTTAGATGCCCTTGGGAACCAGCGCCACACCCAGACTGGATGGAACTGTCTGGAATAGTCCTAGAAGTTTTCCTTTGCACTTCCCCTGGCTTGCTCAAAAGACATGCAGCCTTCACCCTCTGTGGGCCACACCAGGTAGGAACAGGGGTGATGTGAAGCTGGCAGGAACTCGGGACCCACACCCGAGCACCCTACATGTTGTGTCAGACCCAGGCAGGGAGGTGAGACAGGACACAGATGTTGCAAACAGCCTGACTGGAATGTTGGGGTTCACTTCTTGTCATGAGTATGCTTCTAAGTTGGGGAGATGGGACTCAAGGCCCAGGAGACACAGAGGCCTTGTGTTTTCAAGTAGTTGTTTCCATTGTACTGGGACAGGAAGAACCTGTGCAGCACCCCCCAAGTCCAAGATCCTTTCCCACACTACCTGGTCATTGGGCAGCGCCCCACCTCTGGGCTCAGAAACAAGGTTTCCTTCGTGGGAAACCTGAGGAGAAAGAAGACTCTGGGGACATCCACACCTTGGCATCACCTTAGTCATCAAGGCCTTCCAAAAGTTTCTTCAGGCCCTTCTTGGTGTGGGAGAGTGCTGGTGACTTATGGGTCACATGACCAGGGCCCAGCCCCTCTCTACAGCTGTCAGTTGTCATTAGCTGGCTGCCAGGGTTGGTGGCAGGCAGAAGACACAGAGGTGGCCCTGTGCCCAGAGCCACACAGAGACTAAACATGGGCATCCATAGCCATCCTCCTGGACCTTCCCAAACCTTTGGTTCGGGCAACTCATTTCCCTGTTTACTGCCACCTTTTCCCCTGATGCAAATCTACATCCAGTGAGGAGGGAAAGAGGACCAGGAGACCCACCGTACCTTCTTATCCCTCGTGTTTCCCAAGGAGCTCAGGGAACAACACACAGTGAGGGGATTGGGGTTGAGGGAACACACAGCTTGGAAGAGGAGTAAGGGAGAAGCAGTCAGAACAGGATTGAAATTGGGGCCGGAGAGATAGCATGGAGGTAGGGTGTTGGCCTTGCATGCAGAAGGATGGTGGTTCAAATCCAGGCATCCCATATGATTCCCCAAGCCTGCCTGGAGCGATTTCTGAGCATAGAGTCATGAGTAACCCCTGAGCGCTGCGGGTATGATCCAAAAACAAAACAAAACAAAACAAAAAAAGAATTGATTAAGAACAGGATTGAAATTGTCCAAGTGACAAGGCCTGGATTCTGGGTTCACAGCACCAGTAATTCCAGTTTCCTCAGAGCCTGAGATGCGTCTCCTGGCCCCAAGTACTGGCTCCATGGTGGCTGCTGAGCTCCATAAAATAAGCCAAGCAGAAGAGCCCAGCAAACACTGGCCTGGCTCCCGTCTGCTAAATCTTGGCCTTTACACTGACCCTCAGAGCCCCCAAGGTTGCTACAGGGCAGGGGAGTGGGCCTCAGGGATTCTGGGGGTTGTGGTGGGGGACACAGACATGAGAGCTGGGACACGCGCGAGGTCACAGCGGACCCCTAAAATGTAAATATTTACAGTGTAGTTAAATCCACACTGCCACCCTGACTAATAAATTCAAACGATCATCTTTAAAAAATCTGCCCAGCTAATCCCCAGAGTTAGTATGTCCCACATGGGAAACTGGGGGTAGGAGTGGGTTTGGAGGAGATGAGAGACTCAAAGGGAGAGGAACATTCTGGAGAGTTTGTCAGTACAGAGAGGGAATCATGCCGCAGCTTTTAGAGCAGCCACGAAGAGACAGATCACCTCATTCCCGAGACTTTTCCAACAGAACCCGACAAACACAATCAAGTCTCGGCTTGAAATGAAGACTGGTAGGGGTTCAGGATGGAGCTGTACCCACCCCCAATGTCCACAGCACCAGAGAGGAAATGCTCGCCAAGATCTTTACCTCAGGTCTTGAGCCAGCATCTGCCTATCGTGGGCACTAGAGGCCCAAGCTGAGATTCAAGTGTGAATCTGGGCATAGCCAGCCCAGGGGAGGCCCTGGGAATGTGTCCACAGAGACCTGGCAGCCACTGCAAGAAGTGGTACACACATGTCATTTGCCAATGACACCCAGCTGGAGTTTCTGGGCCAGCAGGAAAATGTGGCCACCTCATGTTAAGTGGCCATACAGCCGTGGTACCCCCTAAAGGAAGGCAGGTCAGGAGCCAACTTGGGGATTCACCTGCAATCTATGGAGTCCCCTCAGGAGCTGGGACAGAGACTGAATGAAGCTTCCAGGTTCCCCAGCTCCGTTTGGTCCCCAGAGCACAGTCAAGAGCGTTCACAGAGCAGTCTGAGAGTACCTCCAGGTTTGGCCCATCTCCCCAAAAATGTGCTCCCCTCTGTCTGTATCTGAGCCCAAGAACACTAGTACACTGAGTTTCACTGCCTGTGGGTATGTGGTACATGGTCTCTTCTCTAGCTTAGAGCCAAAGACTAGACTGACCAGGGAAGGTCCCCAAATCAGGGGACATACTGAGTGATCTGGGTCAAGGGTTCTGACCTCAGTTTGAATGATGCTAAGAGGAAGATTCTAGAAGCCTGTATCATGGACTCATTCTGAGAAGCTATGGAAGATACTGAACTTGCCGAGCGTCTAGGGGTCCTGTGGCCACCACTGCAATGACCAGGGGTGTCCTTCTATTATCACTGTGACTAGCTGTCACCAGTCAGTCAGCCTGGATTCACACCAGGCTGGGAGCTGCTGACTCACTGCCCAAGTCTGGCCTGCTCCACCTCGGACATCTGCACTTCCTTAGCTGTGATTCTGGGGTGCTCTCCCACTTTTTTGCCTGATGCACTGTGTCTTCCAGCCCTGCAGCACACTCTCACTGGATTCAATGTGTCTGTCCCTGCTCAGAATTGCAACTTTCTGGGTGAGGGTGGTGATGGTCTTGGGGTTTGGGCAGGGAGATCTCAGTTCATCTAGAGTTCTGGAAGGGACCTCAGGCCAGGTTGAGCCCCCAAAACTTCGGTTGACCTGGGGTCCTCTGCTGGGCTGAGTTCAAGCTTCTCCCCAGTAGCCCCGGCCGGGCTACCACCGAGTTCATCCTTACACTGCTCCGTGCATGCTCTGGTACTGAACAATTCTCCTGGAGTTGGGCCACCTCTGGACCAATTTTCCTACCCTCCTGGGCCACTGATTGCATCCAGGAGGGGACTGATAGCAAAGAACACATGTACTGAAGCTTGGGAGGCAGAATGAGCAGACACAGAGCACTGCCCAAGAGATGACAGCCACACAGACACTATAGAGATTCCAAAACAGGATGGTTCTTGTGTCCATGGGCCTTATCTCATCTTGACCTTCCAATGAGGGTGTCATCTGGCAGGCAGCACTCACAGGTAATTATCCCCACTCCCACCCACCCCCCATCCCCAAGGAACAAGGGATCAAAATGTAAACAGGAGAAACTCCTAACTTCAAGGTTCTCCGATGACAGGGCCGGGGTTCACGGGGCAATTCTGATTTCTTCTTGTGTCACCTCACACCTGTTCTGGGGTTGTAGAATCTAGTGTGCCAGAAATGGAAACTGTTCAGGGTGGGAGGGTTGACACTAGGGAGTCAGAGATTGAGCCTGACTCTATCCCAGACAAACGGAGCAGAGTCCCCCCTTTTACCTCCCGACGCCGTCTCCAGGGCGACCTCGGGGAAATGTAGGACGGCATTTCTGCTCCTTAAAATCACTCACCTCCTCCCGAGCCGCCACTTGACCTAGTTCAGGGTATCAGCCACAGGTCGGCCTGTCTGTCACAGGGGCCAGAGACAAGGGTTTGTTGCTGGCTGTCACCCTGACCCCACCCGCATCCCCTGGAGAGGAAAGACCTATCTGAGAAGAAGGAGTATGGATAGTATGCTAGGCACTCGAGGTCCAGGGAGAGCGCCTGTGTCTTGCTCGACTGGTTCCCCACTTTCAGTCCCCAGAACCAAGAACACTACCTGACATGGACCCAAAATCCCTAAGAAAGAAGAAAGATAAGAAAATGCTAAAAATGATAACTTTAGGATTCCGGTTATGTTACCCATTTCTTCCTAAATTCCCCCAAATCTCCCCAAATTCAAAGGAGGCATGGACAATGGCCATGGCAGGAAAGTGTGTGTGTGTGTGTGTGTGTGTGTGTGTGTGTGTG
>PVKC010009663.1:0-26557 GCA_004027635.1 Crocidura indochinensis | reverse complement strand
CTCTCTCTCTCTCTCTCTCTCTCTCGCTCTTTCTCTGTCTTCTGCCTCTCTCCCCCTGTCTCTCTCTCTGTGTCTCTGTGTCTCTTTCACCCGCCCCCCGGCCAAGCAGGCCAGGATGCACCTCTCACTGGACTTAGAATTTCCCTTTGTATCTCCATTAGATCAGATGAACACAAATTGAGGAGACACTCTTCTGGGGGTTTTCATAGGATCACACAGCCTTTAGATAAGGAGAGACTGGCTGGAAAAAGTACTGGGGGTAGCACATTTGCCTTGAATGTGGCTGATCTGGGTTTGATCCTTGGGTTTGATCACCTCCAGCACTGCCACAGTCTGGAATGGTCCCTATTACTTCCCCCAAAATAGACCCCTAGATATCTAGATAGATATCAAAGAGGAAGCTAAATTTTGTTCATTCTTCTCCTTTTCCAGTGATGGAGGATGATACAAAATTAGTTTTTTAATCTGGGCCTCCCCTGGTGTTTCAGAAGAAGTCATAGCTGTAAGGAATAATCACTTATAGTCTGTGATTCAAAAGTGAAATGGCAGGATTCAATATTCAACCCAAGGGCTCTCACATGTGGAGACAGATTCTGAGAAAACCAGAGCCATGAATGGACCTACCTGGACCTGATATGCTTGCAAAAAGTTTGGGCCAAACGAGATTTATGTTTAACTGCTATAGTTAGAGTGCAGGACTGCTGCTGGTTTTGAACCTTAGGGGTAAAGGAGAGGGGACGTCAAACCCATATCTCCCCCCCCCCTCTCTCTCTCTCTCTCTCTCTGTCTCTCTCTGTGTGTGTGTGTGTGTCCATGTCCGTGTCCACATACGAATGCTCATGTACACACACGAGGCTACAGTGTAGGGGGTTGTAATATATTTTTGCTATGCAGCTAATTTCCAGGAAGTAGGCAAGAATCAGTTGATTTAATGAGAGCTGGCTAGTAATTGAGATCTAAAGCTTGCGCAATTGGGAAAGACAGCTAAGGCAAGGCACTCTGTGAGTGGGATGGAGGGAGTCAAGAGGAACAAGTGAACAACATAAAATATTTGAAATGCCTTTTGCATAGCTGCTGGAATAAACCTTGTTTTTGGTCAATGCAATGAAGACCTGATAAACCATCCTCCAATACCAAGTCCTCCTTTTTTCAGTGAAATGAAGGTTCCAACCAATTCCCAGGGGATGGTGGGAGGAGCTGAGTTAAATATCAGATTGGAAAAAATTTAAAAAGAAGGCAACCATTGTATTTGAGAACAGAGGATGAAAAATTTAAAAAAGTCTGTCGCTTAAAGCTCTAGGTTATACTTTTCTACAAGCTCCACACACTTCCTAAGCCTTAATAAACAGTGTTGGAATATTTAAGAGTGAATTCAGGTTTGCTTAGTAAACTCTTGCTTTGCAAACCTACATGGAACAAAGTTAAACAACAGTGATCTTCTGAAAGTTTAGAGTTCAAAATAAGCAGTGACCAGGGCACAGACCAAGATTTCAAATTGGAATCAACACAAAGTTTTTATAGTCTAAGCAAACATGTGAGGATTTGGGTACCCTGAGGAACAGCACTGCGATGCTCAGAATTATATCAGCAATGGAGAATGATTAATCTTCCTAGAAGGGACATACTATGATGGGTAAGATAGATTTTTATAACTGGGAGTGCCACAATAATAATGGTAGCTAATGATGTTTACTTGAGTCCCAGAAAGGTGCAAAGTAATTCACAACTCTCATCTCACCAAAGCTTACAAAGCTGAAACCATTTTCCTTCTTTATGATGAGCTTGGTACTGATAGACTGTGGGACAGGGCCCCTGGATTGTTTCTGCCCAGGATCACTGTCTCATCAGGAAATTGTGCATTCGAAAAAAAAAACTCCTCAAATAGGAAATAACTCAGCTGATTTGAGATTCTGTAGTATTCTCAGAAATGACCCAAATCTACAAATCAATAGCTGAAATGATATGAGCCCATGCACATGTCCTATGATCATCCTAAAAGAGTGGTTTTAACTGTTCCAATGCATTTAAGGTTAATACTAAAAACTGATAAGTGGGATAAGACCTCAATCAATACCAACTATGCTATTATCCATCTCCTAGGACAGGAATAGGAGGAGATGGGAAGAAGAAGACTAGGTGTAAAGTGAGGACTAGACAGGGATAGATACATTAGATTTTTACTGGTTTTTACCTTCCTTTGCTTCAGGAAGTTTTTAGGTTCAGTGTGTTCCTGAGCTCCCCACCAGCTTCTCAGAGGACACTTTGATTAAGAGGACAATGTGGCTCCTCTTTAATATAATTATACTGCTGATACCCCTAGTGCCTTCATCTTCTCAGTCTCCTGACCATGTGACAAACCCATTAATCTAGTCCCCACATTTGAGTCTTGGATTTGGTAAATTTTCCAAGACAGAAGACCTTAGCAGGGCACATGGAAATCCTTATGAAGTAGTCTCTTCCACATGGGACTGTAATTTTTGTGGGATCTCATCTAGAGTAAGTGTAAACCTGTGAAAAACCAGAATCAGATTCCCTTGGTTTGAATCCCAATTTTGCATCTCACCCTCTCAGTATCTTGGAAAAGTAGCTTCTACTTCATCTTCTTCATTGTCAAATAGGAATGACCAAATAGCAGCCACCTTATATGGGGCTATTGCTTGGAATTAATGCATGCAAAGGCCCAGCAGACAGTCAATGTATTTTATTATTAAGCCTCCCACATAAACCAAGTGTTTGACACACAGTATTTCATCTTTTAGTTACTTCATAGGGTAACTTTTGTTAAATTTTATAGATGTGGGATGATTTTAGTAAAACTGAAAAAATTTGATAAGCTAGGGGCAGGAGCGGTGGCATAAGTAGTAGGGCATTTCCCTTGCACACACTGACCTAGGATGGACTGCGGTTCTATCCCCTGGCATCCTATATGGTCCCCCAAGCCAGGAGTAACCCCTGAGTGTCACCTGATGTGGCCCAAAAGCCAAAAAAAAATTTGATGAACTCATAGATATAGAAAGCAAAGCTAGGTCTCATAATCTGGAAGCTACAAGCCTTTGATGACTACTTTGATTAGGATCCTTGCTCTGGACTTTATTGAGCCCAGAGCTAGTCTACCTTTTTCTCTCTACTCACCTCCCCAGTGTTGAAGTTCCTGGAGCTTGACTAAATTGTAGCTCTTTGAGTGGTCTCCATAGATCTCCACTTTTGCCCATCTCTTGACAGTATCCCCAGCCTGACAGAATCATCTTTCCCTAGTACCTGTCTCAGTTCAGTAAATGGTTGTAACTCCAGGCACGTCTCTCATATCTCTTGCTTTGCTCTTTTTCATTTAAATAACTAGGATGCAACCCATGGAGCTTGAATATGAATGTAGATAGCTGTGCTTTATATATATATATATATATATATATATATATATATATATATATATATATATAAATTTGTCTTAGCAAATTTACCAAATCCAAGACTCAAATGTGGGGACTAGAGTAATGGGTTTGTCACATGGTCAGGAGACTGAGAAAATGAAGGCACTAGGGGTGTCAGCATTACACTGAAGACATTAATTATACTATATATGTATATATGTCTCTCTCTCTATATATATGTCTAGGTTTGCTTGATTAAGTAGTTGAAAGGTCTTTGAATGAAGAGACCAGGTCTTTGACCAGTGCTTCTCAAACTTTAAAAAGCTTTAGAAAAAAGATTGCAAGTCTCTTGATGATCTTGTTAAAATGCAAATTTGTAGAAAGAATAAAACTGGGAAGAGGTCTTTGATCCTACAGTTTCATAAGCTCTTTAATGGTACCAGTGGGGGTAAATCTAAAGATCACATTTTAAGCAGCTAGTTTTATACCTTCATCATTTCCTATTGAAACGGTGCATTTCTTTTTCTCCAATAGACTCTTTCTTGAACGTAATACTGTTTCTTTTCTTATGTTTGTATTCCCAGTGGTTAGCATGCAGTTGGTGCTTATAAGTATTCACTGAAAGGATAAGTTTATAATGAAACCTTCTTTGATTACTCACAATGTTATATGCTAAGCATTAATGATTGGTGAAGGATGAATATGTGTATCTTCAGGGTCACAGATACTAAAGTGATGAATCTTTGAACTTGGTTTAATTTGGTGAGGAAGCAGGAGGGAAGGTAGAGAAAAAAAGATTTGAGAAATTAAAATGGGCTCTGCATAAAGCTCTATTTCCAGAACAGTATGGTCTTCTTGTTTGTTTCAAAGGACAGAATGTCCCTTCAAGTTCGCAGTGTCATAGCAAAATATTATGAAAGTTTTAAGTAATTTCTAGCACTTCTGTAAAAGAACCATTACAACATACTTCCCATATTAAAAAATTAAAATAGCTCTCTCTCCCCTTTTCTACTCTATATCTTCTCTCTCCTATCTTCTCTTTCTTTTCTCTCTCCCATCTCCTCTTTTTTCTCTCCCCTCTCTCCTCTCTTTCGTCTGTCTTCTCTCCTCCCTTCTCTTCTCGCTCCTCCCTTCTTTTTTATTTTGACCACACCCTTTGAAGCTCAGGGGTTACTCCTGATTTTGTGCTCAGAAATCGCTCCTGGCTTGGGAGACCATATGGGATACCAGGGGGTCCCATCCATCCTAGGTCAGCCACATGCAAGGCAACGCCCTACTGCTGCACCACCACTCATGCCCCTCTCTGCTCTCCTCTCCTCTCTCTCCTTTTTCTCTCCTCTCCTCTTTTCTCTCTCTCCTCTCTCACTTTTCTCTCCTCTCTTCTCTTTCCACTCTCTCCTCTCTCTACCCTCTCTCTTCTCTCTCTCCCCTCTCCTCTCTCTTTTCTCTTTCTCCTCTCCTCTCTAAAAAGAAAAAAAGAAAAACATTTAAAATATAGACATACCCACCACCAAGTTGTCTTCCCTCTGGGTGAAGCAAAACAAATAAAACCCATATGTCAAAGGAATAGAGAAAAAATATGACAATTTTGACCATTTGTTCTGAATTGTCAAATATGCAATATTTTTAATTATTTTGTGATTAATAATAAAATAGTTCTGTTAATACAAAAAGAAAATAAAGAATAAAAAACACATATATAGTCTTAAAGGAATACATTTGTTTGACTTCTTGTCTTTGGACCTTAAGCTGTCAGAGCAAAGAGGAGTTTGAAGCAGTTAGAAATGATGTAACTATAAAGGAATCTCTGGAGAACTAAACTACTTTTTATCTTTTCAGATACAAATGTCTTTGTTATCAGCTAACTCAAATGGGCATAGGTCTGGTGTGTTTCAGAAACTTTTAGAATTTCATCTCATAGTCAGCTGAGTTGGCAGGATTAAATTTACTTACACTGTCAAATGTCTTCTAAGGTCCCAAACATGTATTTTTGTGCTACATGGTCTGGACAGGGAAGCAGTGTTGCTATGTACCTTTTTTTTGGGGGGGGGGGTCACACCCGGCAGTGCTCAGGGGTTACTCCTGGCTCCATGCTCAGAAATTGCTCCTGGCAGGCACGGGGGACCATATGGGGCACCGGGATTCGAACTGATGACCTTTTGCATGAAAGGCAAATGTCTTACCTCCATGCTATCTCCCGGGTCCCTTTTAAAGGAGACAGAACAGGTTCAATTGACTTAGGTAACTCCCTCAAGATCATGATGAGCTGTGGCTCTGGACTGAGTTCACATGGCCAATAAGTCAAGTTAGAACATGAACCAGGTTTTTTCATTTCAAATCACTCTGCTTTCCATTCCACATTGTTCTGCCTCTCAGTTTATGGGTTAAAGCATGTATAGATGGTCTCAGTTCTAGAAGCATTTTT
The DNA here is from genome assembly GCA_004027635.1 of Crocidura indochinensis. Taxonomy (NCBI): domain Eukaryota; kingdom Metazoa; phylum Chordata; class Mammalia; order Eulipotyphla; family Soricidae; genus Crocidura; species Crocidura indochinensis. Next base: position 20,764 of record PVKC010009663.1, on the reverse strand, counting down.
GGGTCAAGGAAAAATAATGAAGAAACAAGTTTATTATTGTATGGGGTGCACACTCTGTGGTACTCGGGGCTTAGGTACTGGCTCTGTGTTCAGGGGCCACTCCTGTCAGGACTCAGGGAAACACATGGTTCTGGGATCAAACCTGATTTGGCTTCACAATAGGTAAGCACCCTACTTGCAGTCCTCTTTCCTATCCCAGAAATGAGAACTTAAAGGACTATCTTTAACTATTTACTTTTCATCCTTAGTGATATACTCAGCAAATATAATAAATATTCAGCATACAGAAGCAATATAGCAGTAAATTGTAAATGGGCATGGTTGTAGAAGAAATAACTAGTCTTACTGTAGCCTAGTAAAGCTAATTTTGAAAAGAAGCTAGTGATGGAAGTGTCAGATGCTAAACTACCTATGAGATGTACCAACCAGGTACCTCAGTCTTTTTGTGTCTTAGTTTAGTACATATCTAAACTTTGTAATACACTTTCAAAATGATGCTCACACTTATTTATTTTACATAAAATTTTAGTTATTAAAGTAGTATCTCAGAACAAATTGGCCTGGAATTAATGACAACAGGAGTTATTTCTTGTGACCTGGTTGAAATAACATTCTTAATCAGGAGGGATCTTTCCTTCATCTCCAGTATGTGAATTCTGTTTCAGAGCTCTCAGATAAAGCCTTACTTCATACATCTTCAGAATGGCAGTGAGTGCCAGGCACTGTCATGAGCTTTGCAGTCTGGTTAATATTCTAAAACTGCCTCTAAATCATCAAAGGAAGATTAAATTTAAATCATTAAATTACATTGTGTATCACTTTATTATTCAGAGCATCTTAGTAATTCAGATTCTAAAATGGATGACTTGAATATAGGCTATACAAACACCTCTGCATATGAATATCCAGAACTCCCTGAATACACACATATGAAAATACACGCATATTTACCTTCTTTGCCCAATAATAGATGTTGAGCCCTATAACAATCAACAAAATATTCCATTGAATTCTATGGAGAACTGATTATTTTTCCAATCATTTTTTCTGTATAAGCTGTAGATTCATTGAAAAAAAAAACTCTCCAGGGGCCGGGCGGTGGCGCTGGAGGTAAGGTGCCTGCCTTGCCTTGTGCTAACCTAGGACAGATCGCGGTTCGATCCCCCGGTTCCCCATATGGTCCCCCGTGCCTGCCAGGAGCGACTTCTGAGCGAATAGCCAGGAGTAACCCCTGAGCGTCACCGGATGTGCCCCCCCCCCCCAAAAAAAAAGAAAGAAAAAAAACTCTAACAACCTGGATGTCAGTTGATTTTTTTTGTAGGAAAGTATTATAGTGCTATTGGTGTCATCATAAAAGTATTTTCTGGGTGCTGTGTGCACTCCCAAAGAATGACCATCAGACTGTAGGTATTGAGAGAACAGAGGAAAATATTGAGAACTAAAATAACCACAGATTATCACCACAGTAAAGCTGATAGGAGAATATGAAATTCCACCTTGAATGAACCACAGATAACATCTAATTCCCACCCTAGAATCACGTATCTTTGTTTTTTTTGGGGGGTGGGGGGCATACTCGGCAACACTCAGGGATTACTCCTGGCTACGCACTCAGAATTCGAACCTGACTTGGGGGACCATATGGGATGCCAGGGGATTGAACTACAGTTCATCCTGGGTCAGCCACATGCAAGAAAATGACCTACCACTGCACCATCGTTTCAGCCCCATGCATCTATATTTTTTATTATTGCTTACCCTAGTCAAATGTGCCTTTTTCCTGCATAGGCAAGGATTTTCTCCTTCGCCCTTCTCCTTCTTCTTCTTGCTCTCTCTTAATCTATCTATCTCTGCATTTCTCTGTCCCCAGGAATCTCCCTAAGACCAAACAGGTCACTTTTTTGTTTGGTTTTGGGACACACCTGGAATACTTAAGGTTTACTTACAGGGTTCTTGATTAAACCAGGTTGTCCTTGTGTGAGGCAAACACTTTACCTTCTGTACTATCTCTCTAGCTTTCCTAAATCAGCTTTGCCTGCCTGTTCAAGTCCTTGACAGAGTAAGAGGGTCTGGGAGAACATAGGTTTTCTCTATACTACCCCATTATATTCTACACTTACTTTGTCAGCCCCAAGCTCCTCAGAGGTGAAAAAACATAGATGAGTGTCTACCTTGGCCTGTTGGCACACATTGGTGCTAAATGAATGGATGTATAAAAAGACATAAATCTAGCATATTGTGGTTTCTTCTTCTGCTTGACTTCTTTTCTCTAGGACTTTTCTCTAGCAATTAGTTTATTTGATAAAAGAGAACAAAAATTCCCTTTGTTGACATGAAACACCAGTCTCTCTCCTGAAGTCATCCACCCCAGCCCCACCTTATGCCATTCTGTTCTACACTGTCCTCCTGCCCAGTGATGGTGAGTTCAAGGGGTTATAGTGTGTGTGTGTGTGTGTGTGTGTAAACGGAATCCCTGTCTGCATGTTCCTATCCAATCCGCACCACTTTTATCCTGGCTCCTCTCCTCTGCTCTTACCTTTCCTGTTCACATTCTTGAACATCCATACCTGCAGTCCCTTTATTTCCCAGGAAAGAGCCAATCCTGAGCTCATACCCAACCCTCCACACTTCCTATAATCTCTCTACCTCCCCCATTCCAGTCAACACCTTTATTACTATCTTGCTAAATTAAGAGACTACATTAAAAGCTGGATAAAGCAGAAGGCAAGAAATGTATTAAAGATGCCATCAGGGGTTCAGTATTTAAAAGCTCTCCAAATCAGCTCTGACAAGTCCAGATGTGGGGGGAGAGGGGGAGATAATGACACAGATTTCTAAGAAACCAAGCTTGGAGACAAAGGGGCAGAAGATGTGCTTCTGACCCAAAAGACATATTCTGGGTCATTGTTGTACATACAAGCTCCTCAAAGAGGATTGTGGGTAGTGAGGTACAGGATGATGGACACAGAGAGGACTGCAATCTCAACTTCAGTTTCTCCATGTGATTTTCATGTCAGACTCTGGAAGAATAATAAACCAGAAAGAAACACTGGAGTTACTGTTATTCCTGACTATATGCCAGAGCAAAAAAAAAAAAAAATACAGCATTGTAGCAAAAGCATTTTGTGATACTGATGGGAACAGTCAAATGACATATGCCTAGATTGTGCCCTTTCATGGGGAACCAAACAAAATTGAAGAGAGATGGTGGTAGATGGGCCCTTCAACCTGATGGCTCCTTTCAGCCTACCTTACCTGATTTTGGATATGGAATTGGCCATCTTCAAGGAAGCCAATTTTTTCAAGGATCTGTCTCTGAAGAGACATGATGTACGTGGGATATGTATAACCACTTGGAAAATTTGTTGAGTAGGAAGAGAGAGCTAGCATTCTGGATGACAGACTCAGAAAAAATAGATATTACCTGATTGGAATAATTAGTTGAACCCAGTGTTGATATATTTAATAGGACCATCTACAATATTATTGGGTACAGTGAGTGTAGTGCATGAAATTTAAATTTCACAAGTTCAGGATCAGGGAGATTTGAATTTGTGAGAATTCATATGTATGTTGGTTGTGTGGTCTATGGAGGGAGGAATAAGGAAGGGGTAAAGAGAGAGGAGGAGAAAGGGAAATATTCAATTAGATAAGATGGCATGGAGAAGGTCCAATTAATTTCATTTGTTGAGTGTATTCCATTTGCAAGACATAGTGGTGGTTTATCATTTAAATGGACTCATAGTCCCAAAGCTAAATAGTATTAATCATCTGAAAAAGCTTCCATTTAAAAGCAATTGTTTCATGTGAGGCCCTGAGGATCTTTTTGGGGTCATACCCAGCAGTGTTCAAGGATTACTCTTGTGGTCTGAGGGGACCATCTGGGATGCTGAAATTGAATCTGGGTCAGTATGTGCCAGGCAAACATCCCACCCACTATAATATCACTCCAGCCTCTGGCCCTAAAGATCTTGACTGAACTCCGAGCTTCAAAGATAAAGGGAACAGGTTCTGTATATTGTATAAAATAGAGATGACTCCATAAAGACTGTTAGGGATTTATCTTAAGTGACATTCAGATAGGACAGGTACTGTTATAGATCCTTCCTGACTTAAATGGGAATATACATTACACTTGCTATTATTTCTATTATTTTTATAGATATGTGCAAATGACCAACTACTGCGATTATAAAGACTACAGAGAAACCATATTGAGCAAACCAATGCTGTTCTTCATTAATGTTCAAATCAAAAAGGACAGCACTAAAGGTAGGTCTAGAAATACTTTTGGTCTATTATTACCTTGCAAGACTGTTCACTATAGTATGATGATGAGGTGGAAGTCAAGAGTGAAAAAATTGGATTTGTGTGAGCTTGTGACAAGGCTTGGAGTGATAAACCTGATATGTGGGTTTGTGTAGCCCAAGCCCACAAAATAAACCTCTAAATAAGCTTCAGGCAGAAGCTATTTGTCTATATGTTTCCTTTGATACTTCCATCTAGATAAGAAGTGATTTGGTGTTCTGAGCCTGCAGGGATTGCCAAAATATATGGGGTGTTGAAAATGTTATTTAATAATCTCTACTACATATTAACCACTTCCATATGTGAGGCATGTTCTAATGTCATTCATTGGCAAAATAGGCCTGTAAGATTTATCATACAAACAGGTATATATCTGAGCAAATATATAGATACTTTAGTATTTATTTTGGAACTGAGTGAACAAAGTAGAATGCTAGGTCATCTACCTCTGTACTTCCACTGTCTTTATTTTGTAGACAAGGACACAATGATAGGGAAAATGAGTAGCAGTCATACATACTTTTATGTTTTATGCTTGCTATGAATGTCAAATTGCAATATTAGGCATATCTCTTTATTGTTTTCTCCAAAACATCAGGATTACAACAGCTATATTGACTCAAATTACACTGTGGAAAAAAATATCAATTTTTCCTTCTTCTTCAGAGTCATATGTGAAGTCATGAACTTAAGGTTTTGTGATGAGGAAAGAATTTATTAAAACAAATGCTTCTTTATTGATTGAGATACTGTGATCTATAAAGTTGTTAATGGTGGTTTCATGTGGACATAATTTCAATACTACACCCATCACCAGAGTACCTACTTCCCTCCTTCCAAGGTCTCTACAACCCCTCCACCTTGACTCCCTCAACCAAAGGGAATCTTAGTTGTTTTGGGCCACACCCAGAGATGTTCAAAGGTCATTTCTGGCTCTGTACTCAGGATTTACTATTGGTGGTAATTGAGGGTTCCAGGAATCAAATCCATGATGACCTCATGCAGATAAATGCCCTACTTACTGTACTATTACTCTGGCATATAGGGAGAATTTCTTATACTTAACTTCTAAAATATTCTTTTTTTTTGTTTTGTTTTTTGGGCCACACCCAGTGACGCTCAGGGGTTACTCCTGGCTATGTGCTCAGAAGTTGCTCCTGGCTTGGGGGACCATATGGGAAATCGGGGGATCGAACCATGATCCGTCCTAGGCTAGCGCAGGCAAGGCAGGCACCTTACCTCCAGTGCCACTGCCAGGTCCCCTAAAATATTCTTAAAATAAATCAAGGATTATAAAAAAATGATCTCCAGATTTCAAATAACTGCTCTGAAATAGTACTCTCATTGAATTCCTTTGCTCATTTTATTTTGAATAATTTTAATCCTCTGCTCACCTCCTGAAGCAGAGTCTAGGAACTCTCTGCAGGTGGACCCAATGAACAGAAGAGTCACTAACAAGCCATGCTCATTCTTTCTAGCACCCAACCCCTGGATGTTATTTGACTTGATGATAGGAACTTCTTTAGGAATGTAATTCATATATGTATTAAGTACACTTCTAGGTTCCAGCTCTTAGGAGGAAATTTAAGAAAAAATAAGTGACTTCTTAATGTTAACACTTAGTGAAAAGTGCAGGGAGTGACATAGCAGGGTATTTGTGTGTGGTTACAAAAGGCACACATTTCTTTGTATAACTAGTATAATGAAAGGAGGTGTAGAAACCCAGGGTTGGTTAATTATAGGAAAGTCATGAAATGGCAAGACTCTATGATATAGAAACTTAAGATGGTCAGGTTTAAATTCTGAAAATTTTGATCAAGGCAACACATACAACACTATTTTAGATTGTGTTTTTGGTAAATTAGAAAGAAGTTTCCACTAATTTATGACCATTGACTAAGTCTTCCCAGTACATAATCATAATAAAAAGTCAAAAATAACATCTGTCAATGCGAAGGGAACCTCCTAGATGTGCATTGCACAACCTACTCAACCAGTACAATGTGGAGTGTGGTGGTCTAGTCTATTAAGTGAACCCCAAAAACATTTTTTAGGTTTGTGTAAATATTCAGTTCAGGTATAAGTAAAGGTATAAATTCTTTCTTACTGGCTTTATTCACCTCTTAACTTAAAGTGTCAGTTTATCTCACCCCAAATAAATAATTTGAAAGAATAGAAACAGGAATAAGAAAAATCAGATGAATAAGTTATAGTTTAAGGGTTAGTTGAAAATGTATCCTCTAGAATGTAATACTTGTTGAGTTACCACCTGGCAAGTAATGAACCACAGGTTGACTCAAAGCCAGTACAAAAGGGGCCAGAGAGATAGCACAGCAGTAGAGCGTTTGCTTTGCATGCTGCTGATCTTGGAGGGACCTGTTTTGATTCCTGGCATTCCATATGGTCCCCCAGCCTACCAGGGGATATTTCTAAGTGCAGAGCCAGGATTGACCTTTGCGCACGACCGGATGAGGCCCCAAAACCAATCAATCAATAATTTTTTTAAAAAGTCAATGCAAAATGTCCCATCCTTAAATATCACATATCTGGGACATTACCTTTACAAAGAGTGACAATCTGAGATGTGTCTATGGAACATGACTCCTTAGGAAATACATTTGATTCACCTAGGTCTCAATAAAAATTATTTTTAAAAAAAGAGAAGACATTTGAATGATTAAGGCTAGAGCTTGATTCTGAGAATTGGCAACTTGAGAGCAGATCAGGAAAGAGCTCAAATTCAAATTGCCTTGAAGTCCATACTTACCCTTTGTCAAAATAAATGCCAGATCGCTGGGGATGCGGCAGCAAACTGGTGAGGAGAGAAAATAGGAAATGAAGAGCCTTGTCTGGGCTTGGATGATTTTCTGTTTTGCAAATGAGGGCACTGTAGTGAAAGCCAAGTTGCTTTTTATATATCCAGTGAGGCAGTGACATGAAAACCAGCCATCTGAGTTTTCACATTAGATTCATGTGTGCCAGGTCTCATCTCTTATAATTATTGATTTCTAAGATGTCAGTGACAAACCACAGTCCCCAGGAATTTGGTTTCTTAACTTGTTCTCACCACCTTAAAGTTTCCTTCCAGTCTACAGCAACTCAAAAATATTTCTAGAAATCTTCTGTGGCGTTTGCTCTGGCTTTTGTAGGCAAAGGGAGCAATGAGTTGAGTTACAGATGAATGTATTAGCAGTATTATAAATCACTGAATTTCAATCAATTAAAAGCATATTTTTAAGAGTTATATATGAATGAAATTTCTGTGTCAAATGGGATGACAACTTGATCAAATGCTGATGTATGTTTATGTCATTATATGCACCCCTCTTTATGGTTCTGCTTTCTTTCCTAATTTATAGAAAGGACATATGCATTTCTTGTGAACACAAGGCACCCCAAAATAAGAAAACAGATAGAAAATGGGATGGACATGGTCATTTCCTCTGTGATTGGGGAAAGCTACCGTCTCCAGGTAAGCTTTAGTCTGTCTAAATTCAGGGGCCTATACATATCTACAAAGACTGGGTCCCTGAATCTTATTTACTTAACTGTACCAGAATGTTTGTATGTATGGCTTCATTAGCACAAGTTGTAGAAAAAGTTTATTAGAGTCATCTAATAGTTTGTTAGAATGGGGATTGAATAAATGTGTTTTTGGCCAACCACTTTAAGATATATATATATATATATATAATTATTATTATTATTTTTAATCTTGGTACTATACCTATCAGTGCTCAAGGTTTAATTCTTGTCTTTGAGCTCAGGGAACACTACTGGCAGAGACCAGGGGACCATGAAGGTTGAATCAGTCAGCTGCATGTAAGGCAATCAGCTTAATTCCTATACTATCTCTGTCGCAAGAATACAATGCAAATACAAAAATCTGTTTTAAAAAATCAAGGCAACTGTTTAAAATTGTTATAATAAAATATATTTACTATTTTGGTCATTTGGGAAGTTTATAATATATTATTCTAAAATATACAGTCATAGTTATATCCATAAAATTAATTAATTAATTAATCAATACTTCTCTTTTTCAGTTTGATTTTCAAGATGTAGTAAAGAAATTTTTCCCTCCAGGAAATAAGGTGGTTAATGGAGAAAATTTGAGCTTTACCTATGAATTCAAAGCTGATGCCTTATTTGATTTCTTCTATTGGTTTGGGCTCAGCAATTCCACTGTCAAAGTGAATGGAAAGGTTTTGAACTTGTCAAGTACAAGTCCAGAAAAGAAGGAGACAATTAAATTGTTTCTGGACAAAATGAGTGAACCGCTAATTCGAAGGAGTAGTTTCTCTGACCGGAAATTCAGCGTGACTTCCAGAGGTAGGTCACAATTCTCAAGTACCAAAGAATACATGGGAGGAAGAGTGAATTCACAGGACAGGCAAATCCTCTTGATAAAACGAAAAGAAAAGAGCACAAGTTCCAGAAGTGAGAGATGCTGAGCACTAAAAAAAAAAAAATAGAACTTTTTCCCTTTAGGCTCCTTAAAGCTTTCTGACATCATTACATTTAGTGTATCCAGAAAGTAAGTTTTAAATACACATTGATATTCATTTAAATTACAGTGTCAGTGCTTTAAGTATTTTTAGTAAGTGAATGATTCTTTCTTTATGTACCCATATTCAGGACAAAAGAATGTTCAACTAAAGTTTAGGTTAAGAAATCTGTGTTTTTATCTTGCAACAGGTTTTTCCAGAATTTATAAAGCCATAAGAGAATGTTTTAACAAAAATTATTTAAAGAAAACATTATTTATAAAAGTATTGATAGATGGCTTTTAGGCATACATTATTTTGATACCAATCCTACCACCAGTGTCATCTTTCTCCATCAATGCTCATGCAAAGTTTGGTGGTTGTAGTTTAGATCTTGTTTTTAGTGTTATTGAGTCTGTGCTTTGGATATTTAGCTCTACCTATTCTTCTAGAATACCTTAGTCTGTTATACCCAAAGCTCCTGACATGTTCCAACATAACTTTCCTTTTCTTTTTTCTTTTCCCCATTGATTTTTCCTTCTCTGTCTTTGTTAGTTTGTTTGTTTTGGCTTTTGGGCCACACCCAGTGATGCTCAGGCATTAGTTCTGGCTATGAGCTCAGAAATCACTCCTGGCTTGGGGGACCATATAAGACTCCAGGGATCAAATGAGGTTCCTACTGGTTCAGTCAAGTCTCCAGCCCCTCCTTCTCTGTCTTTATCCTTTCAATACTTTGGCATTAAAGCTTATGTAGGGACCCCCCTTTACTAAATTACATTTCCACATGAAAAGCATGGCTTCCAGTACTTTTAAACCTCCCCTGCTTCCTGTCTCTTTTTATTTTTTCCTCCTTCTAGTTGTTATTACTATTATTTTTTGGTTTGGGAGACATACCTGGCAGATTTATTCCTGGTTTTGTGCTCTGGGATCATTTCAGGAGGAACTTAAGGGTCTTATACAGTATGGGAATGGAACACAGACTGGATGCAAACATAGCAAACATCTTACCTCTCCAGCCTCTACTCTTCTAAGTTATTTTATCTTTTGGTAAAACTTGCCTGTTTCCATATGATACTCTTCTCTAGAAAGTTGATCTTGAGCACAAGATTAATTTCCCTAGTAGAAGTTCCATACCAGATGCCTAGATTCTTCCTCTTTCAACTCTGTCCAAGGACAAGTTAGATCCTTTTACCATTACTTACCTTTGTCATGTATGGTTCTCAGGAGGTTTAAAGATGACCTCTTCTGAGTCTGTGATACTGAACCAGTTATCCTACTTTATTTCCTTCTTAGACACTGACCTTTATTCTAGGCATTTGTTCACCAAATATGGGTCTTTTGTCACCAAGTTAGAAAGCATACACACCATTACTCCAGGCCATAGGAAAGCACATATCAATTGTTCCAGTGAACACAGCAGCACCTTCCTGCTTAGCTTTGTGGATTTTTCTAAAGCAGCCAGTAATTCATTTCAATTATTAAAATGGTTATGTTGCATCTGTCTGAAAAGTTTTGCTTTTACAGAAATAGTACTGATGAGTGTCCTATTTGCCTTTTTTTCAGGTTCTATAGATGACGTTTTTAACTGCAATCTGTCCCCTAGATCATCTCTGACAGAGCCTCTCTTGGCAGAGATACCATTTCCAAGTGTTCTGGAATCTGACGAGACACCCAACCAATTTGTCTAATCTGACAGAATGTTTTTCGGTGAATACTATACTCCAGACCTGTTCTCACACTGGAAGTTGATGCGACAAGGAGGTGGAAGACCCTTCCTTCACCTAGCAAGCCTTCTGCTCATCTGTGACTCCTATTGAGGGCTCTATTTTTCCACTTTTGTGGGCAATACTGTTGCAGGCTCCCAATGCAACTGACATTAGAATGGGAGGCTTTGTCCCTTGGCCTAGAAGTGATTTTTCTTTTAACATTTCTCCAAAGAGATAGAGGAAGGAGCAGATTTCTGCTACTGTGAAGGTTTTGGTTATAGGGTACTTCCAGGCTCTTGGAAGTACCCTATAAGAATTTGGAGAAACAATCTGACTTGAGGCTTCATAAATCAGAGTTGGTCCTCTTCTTTGGAATATCCTTGACTGAATCCATCTCAGCAAGCATAGGGTTAGCATTATTGTTCTTTTGAAAACCTGGCTGGAGGTAATGCATAGATCATCTTTCACTGGAAAGTGAAAATGTTTACCATCTGTTCTACAGAAGGGACATTAGAAGTAAGGATTGTTGAGGATTGGCCAAGTTGATGGGACGAACTTCAATCCTACTCTCCAGCCACTGCCTAAAGTTTCAACTTTTGGTGTCCTTAAGAAATTGGTCTGTGGTCAAGTAATGTGGTGCCAAATAGTTATAGAGACAGGATAAAATAAACAGCAATCTTCTGTTTATTGAAAGCACATTATGTCCATTGGGCATTTTAAATAAATTTTTTGCAAACCTAACACTAAAAGCAAAATAAAAGAAAGCTATATCATTACCATAATTACACAAGTATATTTTCATCTACAATTACAATGGAATTTTTCAAAAAGAATAAAGTTTACAATCTTCATATAAAAACTTATATGAGTGGTTACTTCATAATCTTATAATAAGGACAATTTATAGGTCCTGAGTATAATTTCTCTGTCCTTTTTAAAGAAATAATTCTTTGTGTATTATACCTTTTGATAGCACTACTGATAGTTCTTTCATTTATTTTTGAAATATTTTGTGCTACATTTGTGCAATTAAATTTTTCTTTGCATTCAAGAGAATTGATTAAATGTGGAACTTTGTGTGTATGATCTTTCTATTGTTGTTTGCAAATAGTGGTTGCCTTGTAACTTATTAAATGGAAGAATTGTGATTTTCACAGTAACTTTCTAAAGCAAAGACTGAAAAATAAGTCTAATAGATTTGGAGAATAGAAATACAATTGTATACATTTTTTGAAAAAAATGGGAGTGCTTTCTAAAAAGATAAACAAATTTTACTCAGATTAATTAAAATGAAGTATATTAACAATAATATAAGTTCAATTGGTAAAAAAAACAATACTTATAATATATTAGATGTTTCTCAAAGGAAATAAAAACTAATCATAAAATTGACAGATTTTTTTAAAAGTGGCTGAATTGTGAAAAAAATCAATCAATAATCACTTCAGGAATGGACTAAATAAAATTTCTCTCATCATTACAATCTTCTTTTCAGGGACTAGAGGAATACCTCAGTGTTGTCTATCCCCTGAGTTGCAAGTATAAAATCATGATCTCAAATTCCAAGTCCTTCATGGCTTACATTCATCCTAGCTGCTGTGTTGCCTGTGATCTCCATCATGACAGTGGTTCCCAGTAGTACCACAGCATGCTCTATGTGTGTGTGGACTCCACAATTTAAAAAAATTCAGAAGGGCCGTGGCACTTATGACTTACAGACCATGTGAGAGAACACCCCTGAGCAATCTTGTACAAGCATTACTAAAGGAGTGCAAACCCCTATAAACCCTAGGACTGAGTGTGCAAGCTTGCCAATCTAAAGTGCAACTCTGGTGAGCATCACAGCTAAATGTTCGACCAGCACAACCTGGCATATATATACACATCACAGTAACAAAGAGGGAAGGGAAAGGGATTCAAACCAGAGATACACACATCTTTCAGTTAACTCTGAACCAAATTACTTATTCAATATCAGTTGTCAAAATTCTAAATTGTCTATTAAGTTATAATAACCATGCCACAGTTGTCAAAATTCTATAATTATCTATTCAGTTATAATAACCATGCCAATGTATTTTAATTTTATTTATTTTGGTTTGAGGGAGCATACCTTGGTTGTACTCAAGCTTATTCCTGCTTCACTTAGGTTGAATTTAAGTTAGTTGTGTGCAAGAAAAGTGTCTTACCTGATGTACTATTGTTCTGACCCTTATTATTATATATTATTAGATTGCTGGATTGCTATCAGGCGTTTTTTAAATCTACTGGGAGATAATAGGGGCAGAAATTACATAAAATGCTTGAATATCTATACATAAAATACAAATTCAGATATTTGAATAATTGAAGATCTATAGAAATTGATAGGACAAATGGCATAGCAATTTGTCATTCCATCTATCTATCCAACCAGTCCATCCATCATTCTACACATTGGATAAAGTGGCTTCTCTTCACTTAGGTGAATGCTGGTATACAACAATGTTTAAAGCATGGTCTCTGCTTTAAAAAATTTTCTAGTCCTTACATTAGACTATAGGTATACAAGCAAATGAGAAAAATAAGTGCTACATGATAAACTCAAATGGTTGTACTAGGTGAAATAAGGAAATGAAAAATTCTACTCATGTGAACTAGTTATAGCTAAAGCAAATGGACTCAAAATTGTCAACACAACTAATTTATGGAGTAGGTGAAAACTGATCATTACCAGAGGAGAGGAGATACTGGTGGTTACCAGAAAGAGAGTGAAGAAATGGGTTGAATGGCTTTCAGGTGGTGAGATGTTACTGGAGTATTTGTAGTACTCTTGTCTCCTTTGATAATCTTCCCTTTGTTACTTTTCACTGTCCACCATGGGCACTCACTATATTTTAAAAGTCGGTGTAGGAATATAGAGTAATGAATTGTTTTCTAGACAGAATCCTCCAGTTTTCAATCTCACCTACTGGTTTCTTTGCTACCGGCAACAGCTGTTCCCCAATCTTGACACATTCAATATCACTAAGAAGTTACTATATGTCAAATTACCAGATGCCTCAAAAGTGAAGAGGATTGGGGGGTGTGGGGAAAAAAAAGAGAATGAAACCTCCAGTGGTCTTGGAAAACGAAGGCAAAGAGACTCACTTTCATGGTTGGGGTAGAATTCCCATTCAATTCACATTCACAAAGCATGATTGTGACGGGCACGTGGCCTGGAGTAGAGACAGACGTCACCATCTCTCCTGCCTTGTCCTATGAATGGTGTAAGGAAAAACTATTGGATTCGTGGAACTCTGCAAATTCTGGTACTAGTTTACTTCCACAATCTTGAGAGTTTGTTCCTCTAGCTCCTTTTGGAAGTTCCGTCAAATTAGACTCTCCTGTTCATAAGCACTGAAGTTAAAAGTCAGGCCTCTGTGAAATGAGAATCTGACGTCATTTTCTCTTTAGTAGACTCTGTTTTGTTGTGCTCCTCTTAAATACCAAACAATACACAGGAAAAAAATCATTGCCAGAACAATGCAAACAACTCTAAGTCCGATATTTAGATGATGAGAAAAGAGGCTTTTAGTTCACCACGGTTCAATTTAGTTGAAACCCCTTTCCCACCACCCCACACACCTTCCCCTGCGAAGGGACCAGCATCTCTACGGTGATGCGTCACAAAGCACGCCAAGTTGCAGCCCCTGCCCTACCCTCAGTCTATCCTGACCTAGTTCACCAGAGGCTGGAAGGGTCTAGTCAGGCTAAAATGGCATCATCAGAGAAAGTCAGGAGCCCCGCTTCAGACTCTGGTAAGACTGCGTCAAGTAAGAGAGGCAGTAGCTGAAGAAGAAGGGGTGGTGGGGTTCAGTGCTTTTTGGGGAGCAGGTACTTGGGTACTAGGATCAAGCATCTGTATCGCTCTAAGGCGCTTTGAAGGAGAGACCTGGAGTCAGGGAGGAAGGAAAGGTTCTTGACCTGCCCCTTTCTGGATCCTCATAAGCAGTCCTGCCAAATCCACCTTGAGTTCTCTCTCTCTCTCTCTCTCTCTCTCTCTCTCTCTCTCTCTCTCTCTCTCTCTCTCTCTCACTCTCACTCTCACTCTCTCACTCTCTCTCTCACTCACTAAAAATCTCTATCATCCCCAATTATCTAGTTAGAATGGAAGGCCTCTTGCCTTTTCAGAAGAACAAAGCCAAAGGACAAGAATCAGAGAGGAGGGGCCAGGCGGTGCGCTGGAGGTAAGGTGCCAGCCTTGCCTGCACTAGCCTTGGACGGACCGTGGTTTGAAACCCAGTTTCCCATATGGTCCCCCAAGCCAGGAGCGACTTCTGAGCGCATAGCCAGGAGCAACCCCTGAGAGTCACCGGGTGTGGCCCAAAAAACAAAAAACAAACAAACAAAAAAGAATCGGAGAGGAAATGAACAGGAGAGGAAGCCCTGGAGAGAGGACCCACTTTGGACTCTGAGCTGCATGCTGGATCAGAATATCTTCAACAGTACCAAGAGTAGGGAGGTGTGGACACAGAGGAGCCCATCCCGTGCCTCCCTGGCTATAGCTGAGGCTGGGCTGTAGAATGAGCATGCAGCAATCCCATCTAACCTTTGCTGGTTTCCCTTTCAAGGTGATTTGTATTTATCAGATTTAGAGCTTTTCGTGCTAATTTTGTATGCAAATGCTGCAGATTTACTAACTCAGCTTTTTGCTTTGGTGGAGAGCTGCTCTGGTCTCGATGCTAATAGCATGATTACTGCACAGTCAGCTGCACCTCGGCCTTCCTCAGAGCAATAATAATCTGCTGAAGCCTTGTAACTGGCTAATTGTCCCACTGGGGGCTACAGAACTGTGGGAAAGACTCAACTGTAAATTCCTTGGAATTGTTATCCCTCCAAAATGAATGAAATGCATCTTTCTGTTCCAATTATCCCTTTGTAAATGAAAGATAAAAAATTAAAATAATTAAAAATGGAGACAATTAATAGTTTAATATCTTTTTAAGCACCATGGTTATAAACATATTTGTGGTTTGGTTTCAGTTATAAAAAAGAACACCTTAATATAGTTATTAAGATGATTGTCTTGCATGAGGTACAATCAGGTTTCACCTCCTGCACCTCATATGATCCCCCAAGCTTGCCACAAAGTAAACCCTGAGAACAGATGGATATGGCTCCCAAATCAAATTCAACAAAACAAACCCCTTCCAAAAATAACAAAATATTTAAAACACTATTTCTATATGATGGCAATGCAAGGAAAGCAAAATCATCTCTCCACAATCCCTCCCTCCTTTGGCATCTTGCTTTCTAGACACTCTATCTTGGGTTTTTGCTTATCTCTTCTCAGTCTCATGAGGAAATATGGATGTTTTTCAAGATTTATCCCCAGAGCTCATATGATCTAGGATTCTATTCTACAGGATTTAAAGTCTACAAAACAGCATCAATGACTCTCCTCTTAATTTAGGGTCTCCTCCGAATTTTCAGGCCAAATATTTAACTGTCAAATAGTTCTATTTGGATGTCATAGAAGAGCCACAAATTCAGCATGTACAGAATTAAATTCCTATACTTTTCTCTTCTGTACTTGGCAAGCTTAGGAATATGTCCCAGCTACCTTTAAAGGAAGGTTCAGCTTTCCATTAAAACACAGCCTCATTGATTCTGCTTCTGAAATTTCTCTTGCCTTGAGATTCATTTAGTCTTAAAATGCCAACAGCCAATCTGTGCATTTCCAGCCATCCATTATTGTTAGAAGTGACTCCATTTAAAAGTAGGTCTGATGCTTCCTTGCTTTTATCTAAAATTACGGTGAAGAGCTGCCTCTGGTGGTCCTGGGAGACCATCAATAGTGAACTCTTTCGGTTTGTTGTGACTGTTAATGTTTTGGAGTGTGGCTCAATCTCAGTATTCCCTACTTTCTCCTACAATTGATTGTCCTCTGTTTAGTCCTCCTTCTGCTTCCCTTTTTGAAGTTTCCATTGAAACTAGAATTCCCTGGGCAAGATAGAATGATCTTATCTCAAGATCCTTGACTGCATCTATGAAATTCCCTTTCCAAAACAAGCACTATTCATAAAATATGAAGTTTATTTCGCAGCCATATCTTTTGGAAGTCCAATAATCCTGCTACAAATGCTTTATAATTATCATCAGTAGGCTGGAACAAATATTAAAGCTGGTAGGACATTTGCCTTGCATGCTGCCACATATCACTCATACCACATATGGTCTCCTGAGCTCTGCCAGGAATGGTCACTGAATCAGGAGTATGCTCTGAGCATCAGGTGTGCCAGCACCAAATTAATAATTTATAATTCTCACAGTAATGTTATAATTACTAGATAGCAGGTCTAGTTATTCTATCAGGTTATTTTGAGATGAAAATATGATGGTGAAGTGAAAACATGTAATGTGTAATATATATTGCACATTATTTTATTTTGTAAAGCAATAAATAAATGCTCACTATTTCAAACACCTTTTGAATTTTTATCAAAATAAAATTCAAGGATATTATAGATAAACTTGTATAATATCCCTGGTATTGGCTCTCCCACACTTTCATTCCCACGGGCCTTTTCTCATGTCTCCACTTTTTACATCTTGTGCTACTTCCTCCTGTTTTCCTGTCAAAGTCCTACTAATTTAAGTCCCAGTTCGAACTCCATCTTTTCTTTTACATTCCCTTCTTACCTTCCTCATCTAAGCAGAGAGAATAGTACCCTCTTTCAGTGTCCTATGCTACATGGGTTTATTAATGCATAATCTTGTGCTTATTGATAAGTTGTTATCTCCTTCACTAACCTATGAGTTCCCCAACTCCAGTACAGAGTTTTATGTCCGAGAAACCCCCTGATGTTTAACTCCATAGGAGGGGTTCATGCATGTTGGTTGAATAAACAGTGAGTCACCATAGAGATTGGCACACATCACAAAGAATGAGAACAAGCAGTGCTGGCAGATGTGGAGAGAAAGGAACTCTTATCCACAGCTGTTGGGAATGCATCTAGTTCAACCTTTATGGAAAGTTACATAGATTCCTCCAAAAACTGGAAATTGAGCTCCCATATGATCCAGCTATACCACTCCTAGGAAAACAAAAATACAATAGATACATAGCATTGAAGTGTTTCAGATTGTCTTCAGAAAGAGAAAGAGCCCAGTTAAGGACATTGAGCAGTGCATCACTCACCTTTGTGATTGATTTGGAGGCAATACTTAGAGGACTGTATAACCAGAGCACTCGAGGCATTTCTGAACCTAATAGGAAAGTAAACTAGATTAGTGTAGTTTATCTTAGGTAAAAGATATCAAACTCATGTGTTATTTCTCTGCAGAGAATTATTGTTGGGCCTTTCAGAGTCAAACTATATTTTAATGGTATCTGTTAAGAGCTGCATTAATTCATAATTTCATTCCACTTGCTTGGCATATTTCAAATTATTTTAAGCTAAAATTTAATTTTGTAGTTTGAATAAAATGCTTTAAAACATATAGTGATTCCCACTAAAGCCTGAGGAGCCAAAGGTAATGTCACTTCTCATAGTGAAAGATCGAAGAGTAGACTAAAGAGTCTAGAGAGAGGACCAGCAATGACCAAGACTGAAATTGGATTGAGATCCTCTCTGGATGAAGGGCAATCCAATCAGTGAGGAATTAGCAGTATTTACTTAGTCACAAAAAAGCAGGTCCAGCTGCCCAATCAGATCTCAAGGCCCATTAAATGAACAACACAACTGGGTAGGGAGATGTGAGAGATGAACAATAAGAAGTGTAAAGATGGCAAAAAAGGAAATACTTACTCGGCTCTATATACCAAAGACATTTGAATTTCAAGACTATATAGAAAATAAAGACATAGATAAGAAAAATACCTTACAAAAATTGTTTTTAGGCATGTTAACAAAGACAAGCTAAAGAGATGACTATAGTACTCATATAGTAAAGATGAAGTGACTGATCTCAGATTTTAGGTCATTCAAACATTTCATCTCATGTTAGTGAATGTAAAAGAAAAAAAGAATCAAATGAGATCCAGGTACTCCAAGAAATGAAGAATGAAGTTACAGTGGAAGGACAATCACCCATAAACAGAATTCTCAGTAGTCTCATTGCTGATATCATAACTTTGAACTTTCAGCCAAGAACATTAAGAAAAATAAAACAGAACCCATGTATAATTACTTTGTCCCTCAAATCCCTAGATTGTAGTACATAATATTTCTTAGCAGCACACAAAGTAATCTAAAGACATGTAACTTTGTAACATGTATTCCCTGTAGATTTGCAGTTTTCTGTTAGCAACAGGATGGTAGCGCAAGGCAGATTTGTTATTAGTATTTAACCTGATGGTGCACTCTCAATCCTTCTGGTTTTGACATGGAGTTATTTGCATAGGTGTTCTCTTCTTTTAAGTAGTGGCACATCCTTCATTTGACTTGCAGAATATCATATGCCCCCGTGTTTCTCTTTCCTTACTAAATGCTCTTTTCAGCCTCTATCACCGGCTCCTTCATTTCCCCAACTTTGATGTCAGCATGATTTTGGCTTTGGCCTTTCATAGTTTATCACCTCTAGTTATGCACCCTCCTTTGTTGTTCTAACTGGCCCTAACATCTAAACAGTTAAACCTTGTAGTCATTACAAGGAATGAATGAGTACTACAGAAGATATATTGGAGGGGCTTCCAAAAAGAAGGTTAAGAGATACCAGAAAAAGGACACTTTGTGTATTATGAACCTATTTTTGTAAAATAGGTTTTATAAAAATATGAATAATATTCAATATGTCAATGTCTTTATATGTATATATAAATTTCTTTTTTATTTTTAATTATGAGCACAAAGATGCAAAGAAAGAGGACAAGGTAAAGTTACAGTGGAAGGACAATCACCCATAAACAGAATTCTCAGTAGTCTAATTGCTGATATCATAACTTTGAACTTTCAGCCAAGAACATTAAGAAAAATAAAACAGAACCCATGTATAATTACTTTGTCCCTCAAATCCCCAGATTGTAGCACATAATATTTCTTAGCAGCACACAAAGTAATCTAAAGACATACATCTTAGGTAACTCCTTAAACAAAGTATGTTTTAACATTTCCATGTACATGCATATTAGTTTAAGTGAGCCTCAAAAGTTTAAGTGGGTTGATTTTCTTAAGGATCAGAGTCAAAGGAGCACAGTAAAAAACGGTGTTAGAGTGGTAATTATTGCTTGCATAGGCCCACCAAAATATGAGGGAAATGGAAAGGAAAAGCCCTGGCCTAAATACAAGGAGACCCTACCCCTGAAGTTTCCTGACGTAAGACCAACTCTATGCTCCAGCAAACTAGTTTGTCCAATCCAGGTGATTGTTTGTAGTGCCAATACACTTTTATTTTTCAGTTTCTGTTGTTGGTACCATATTTCTGTATTAAAGATCCTGGAATCTGCATATCCTATATTGCAGTCAGGATGGTGCAGAGCGTCCTCTCGTTTCACCTCTTAATTAAAGGGCAAAGAAGAGAACCCTGTCCTGCAAACAGGTCATTGTTGTTGTCACGTCTTCTTAATGTTAAGGGAAATCTCTTTTGAGCAGGTCGATGTCAGAGCTGTGGTAGGGTCTTACCTGGTAGAGGATAGCTTCCAGGTGTTGTTATAAAAAAAAAACTTGGATGTTTCGTAGATAGCTTCCCTGGTTCAGGGTTGAATGGAGGATGCCCTTTTTTCTGAGGCCTGTACCAGGTCATTATATCAATGTTCAGGGTGTAAGGTCCCATTGCACTATGAGATTTGTGTGTTCCAATCTCTATTAGATAAGAACTTATTTCTTTGTATAGTATTTTCCCATTTTAGTGTGCCTATGCAAGCAAGGAACAATGCCATGCGGCGTTATCGGCACATATGGGGGCCATAAAGAACAAATACAACAATCCCCATGACATGGTTTAATCATAAGTATTTAACTAAGGGACTCTTCCACAAAAATTCCTTATTGAAAAGCTCACAAAGAGAAGACAAGATAAAAAGTGGGTAGAATCATCACAGTAGAAGAATATTTAGAGTTATAGCTATTAAAGAAAATACACATAAAATATGCAAAAGACATATTGAAGTAATCCGTCCCCAAGAAAGGTTCGCTAACGGAGGTAGGGAGGACGAGGTCTCTCCCCTCCAGCTCGGAGAACGCGTCTACCACCCAGTAACCAGCGGTTCTGAGGTGAATCGGCGAGTGAACAGCTCACGGAGAGTCAGACTTGTGGAAATATCAGCTTTATTCGGTGGAAATAACTGAGGTCCAATGACCC
>PVKC010009662.1:0-26569 GCA_004027635.1 Crocidura indochinensis | reverse complement strand
AAAAAAAAAATTCCTGAGTACAGAGCCAGGGTTAATCCTTGAACATTGCTGGAGGTGACCCAAACAAACAAACAAACAAACAAACAAAAAGTTCTTTAATACAAATTAGGAATTTCATTTGTAAATTTGAAAAAAGAAATCTCACTCTACTGTTTAATTTTGAAATAACAAACTTCCAAGATATGACTGACATATTTGCTTCATAATAAGACCTTATATACAGTACTAATTTTTTTTTTAATTTTTGAGCCACACCTGGTGTTGCTCAGGGGTTACTTGTAGCTATGTGCTCAGAAATCATGCCTGGCTTAGGGACCATATTGGACATCAGGGGATCGAATCGAGGTCTGTCCTGGGTCAGTCGTGTACAAGGCAAATGCCCAACTGCTACACCATTGTTCTGGCTTCAATTCAGGAATTTTTTACTTTTATTTATCCGTATGAAATTCTCAAGTCTTTAGCCTCTGAGTCACTTAAATTTTCAGCCAAATTTTACCAAGTATAAGGGATTTGAGTAATTTTTTTAAGATGATTTTTATCTATACAGTATTCCTCTTATAATGAAAAATGACTATTCAAATTAAAGAACAGGTGACTAATTCTTAAAAAATATGTATAAGAAAATCTAAGTAGGGTACTTAAAAATTAGGAATAAATTCTTTTTTGGGGGGGGGGGGTCACACCCGGCAGCACTCAGGCATTACTCCTGGCTCTATGCTCAGAAATCGCTCCTGGCAGGCACAGAGGACCATATGGGAAGCCGGGATTTGAACCACTGTCCTTCTGCATCAAAGGCAAACTCCTTACCTCCTTACCTCTGGCCCCAGGAATAAATTCTTATAAATAACTGATAAGATGGCATTTTATAGAAAATTAGCTTACTGTGTACTTCATTTTGTTTCTTTTTTCAGGTTCTATTAGTACTGCAGATGGTTCTGCTCTAGTGAAGTTGGGAAATACTACAGTAATTTGTGGAATTAAAGCGGTAAGCTTAACATGTTTTGTTGAATGAATTACTAAATTATGTTACACACTAGATTGTAATATAACTATTAAGTAGGCAAATACATTTTTCAGTATTTGTTTTCATTTACTAATTGCTTTTCTTAACCTGTGTTAGATAATGTGACAGAAGTACAATGACTTGGCTTATTAGTATTTGTCAGTTGTGCTAAAATAAAACTTAAAAAATCTGCAACTTCTGAATTTTATCGAACTTATTACTTAAAAGTTGCAATTTTATTTTTGTGCCACACTGGGATCACTCTTGGTGGTGCTCAGGGAACCATACAAGATGCTGGGGATTAAATTGGGTCTGGGTTGGCTGTATTCAACACATATAATCTACTTGCTATACTTACTCTTTGACCCAAATTGAAATTTTTGATGTATCCAGTGATGCATTTTAACATGTGAAAATGTGTAATAGAGATTGTTGAGGATATTAACGGGTAAAAAGTTAAGCAACTGGCCCAGGGTTCCTTTGCCAGTAAATTTAGATCTAACACAGTGATCAACAGTCCATTCCTGATACACATATATAAAAAGGTTGAAAACCTTTGGTCAACTGCCTTGGAATAGGTCTTAGTCCACAGATAAAAATGGTTAAAGAATGGTGGTCTTGTTCCCCAGACATTCAGTCAATTAATCTTTGATAAAGGGGCAAGAAGTGCAAAATGGAGCAAGCAAGGCCTCTTCAACAAATGGTGTTAGCACAACCGGTCAGTCAAACGTAAAAAAGCAAACTTGGACCTATATAACACCATGCACAAATGTCAAATCAAACTGGATTAAAGACCTTGATATCAGACCCGGAACTATATGATATATAGAAGAACATGTAGGTAAAATACTCTATGACATTGAGACTAAAGGCATCTTAAAGGAGGAAACATTACTGTCCAAACAAGTTGAAGCAGAGATAAACAAATGGGACTGTATTAAACTGAGAAGTTTCTGCACCTCAAAGGAAATAGTGACTAGGATACAAAGGCCACTCACCATATGGGAGAAACTATTCACTTAATACACATCAGACAAGGGGCTAATATCTAAGATATGCAAGGTACTGAGAGAACTCAAACATCTAATCCCATCAAAAAAAATGGGGAGAAGAAATGAACAGACACTTCCTCAAAAAAGAAATACAAATGGCCAAAAGGTACATGCAAAAATGTTCCACATCACTAATCATCAGGGAGATGCAAATCAAAACAGCAATGAGGTACCATCTCACACCACAGAGACTGGCACACATCACAAAAAACAAGAATAGTCAGTGCTGGTGGGGGTGTAGAGAGAAAGGAACTCTCATTCACTGTTGGTGGGAATGCCTTCTAGTCTAGCCTTTGTGGAAAACAATATGGAAATTCCTCAAAAAATGGGATATTGAGCTCCCATATGATCCAGCTATACCACTCTAGGGATATGCTCTAGGAACAAAAAAACATAATATAAAAAATGCCTTCTGCACAGCTATATTCATTGCAGGGCTATTTACAATAGCTAGAATCTGGAAACAACCCAGATGCCGATATCAGATGGGTGACTAAAGAAACTGTGATACATATACACAATGGAGTACTTTGCAGCCATCATGAAAAAAAATGAAGTTATGAAATTTTCCTATAAATGGATGGACATGGAAACTATTTTGCTGAGTGAAATGAGTCAAAGGGAGAGAGATAGACACAATAGTTTCACTCATCTGTAGGATTTAAGAAAATAAAATGCATATTGTAATAATAACAAGAGACAATAGAGATGAGGGCTGGAAGGACTGCCCACAGTATGAAGCTTACCAAATAGAGTGATGAGTACAGTTAGAGAAATAACTACACTAACAACTATCATGAGAAAGGTAGTGAATAAGAGAAATAGATTGGGGGCATTGGTGGAGGGATGGTTGCATTGATTAAAAGGGGTGTTCTTTTTTATAACTGAAACCCAATTACAAACATCTTTGTAATCATGGTGCTTAAATAAAGATATTGTGAAAATTAAAAAAAAAGAATGGTGGTCTTCATATTTGGATCCAGATAGTGATTCTAGAATTTTTAGTTTTGACTACTGTTTCAGCATTTTCTAAATCTGTATTTGTAAAGACCTCCAGGTACGTTTGAGGAGTAGCACTCCAATTATAAACTTTGTTATATCATCTACTTTGCAGAGATAATTTGCACCAATATATGTGCAGACCTAGAAAGCAAGGATAGTAGATAACTAGTTGTTATCTAGCCAGAATACTCAGTTTATAGCTAAATTGTCTTCAGAATTTAACAGCTTCTTTCATAAGCAACATTTGCTTTTGTAGGAATTTGCAGCACCACCAACAGATACCCCTGATAAAGGATATGTTGGTGAGTTGGATGATTTTGTAATTTTTTTTGTTTTTTTGGTTTTTGGGTCACACCCGACAGCGCTCAGGGATTACTCCCGACTCTATGTTCAGAAATCACCCCTGGCAGACACAGGGGACCATATGGGATGCCGGGATTTGAACCACCGTCCTTCTGCATGAAAGGCCAACGCCTTACCTCCATGCTATCTCTCCGGTTCCTGATTTTGTAATTTTAATAAAAGTAATTTAAAATATGTAATGCTAATTTTAGAGTTGAGTTGATGAAAACTAAGATTTCAGAAAGGTAAGAATGATGTACATTCCTAAAAAGTTTGTTAGAAGATAGCATAAAGTAGCTATTTTCTAACTATGAAATAGTACTTCACAAATGATGACCCTTAATTTTGTTTACACATTGATACCAATAAAGAAAATTGACTCTAAGGGCTCTTATTACCAATTTTTCTGTATCTGTATAAAAGTACAGACTTTTAAGGTTGTCTTGGACCACATCCATTAATGGTAGAATGGTAGGATGGATCCTTTAATGGTAGCTCGAATCCTTTTTTTTTTTTTTTTTTTTTTTTTTTTTTTTTTTTTTTTTTTTTTTTTTTTTTTTTTTTTTTTTTTTTTGTTACTCCTGGCTATTCGCTCAGAAGTCGCTCCTGGCAGGCACGGGGAGCTCAAATCCTTTAATGGTAGGAAATGTTTTATAAATTCAGAACAGAACGGGAAGATGATTCAAAGAACAGGATTACATAAGAGAGCCTAAGTTTGATCACTGGCAGTGCAAAGCTCTCCAAGGATTGTGCCTGGGGTAGCACTGAGCTGTCGATTGTCTTTCCTCCCCCACAGATGCAAAACTAGTTATGAGGGCCATCTTTTGTTTCAGACATAAGTATTTTGAAAGAAATATGAAAAAATTGTGTTCTAAGAAAGATTGAGGCCTTAACTCTTTTTGTTATTGTGTAGGAAACTGTAGTTGGAAAATGTAAATTTTATGCTATTTAAGACTGGGAGTCTTACAAAGATCAAAAAGAATTATGTTTTCCACTGAGAGAAGCTTGTATCTAGTGGTATAGTTACTTGTGTAGAATAATTCAAGTGCTCCCTTATGCCAAAGGTGATTTAGCTCAATGATACCATCTGTTTTCAGTGCCTAATGTCGATCTGCCACCTCTGTGTTCATCAAAATTTCGATCAGGACCTCCTGGCGAAGAGGCCCAAGTTGCTAGCCAGTTTGTTGCAGATGTCATTGAAAAGTAAGATCAACTTAGCATTTGATTAGTCATCTTAGATGATTTTTGAAACTTCTTTGCTTATTGTATTCTTTTGTCTTTAATTCCAGTTCACAGATAATTCAGAAAGAGGACTTATGCATTTCTCCAGGGAAGGTAACAGAAACAGAATTTGTAAACTTTTTGTTTGAGGGACTCAAAAATTGGTGATTAGTGGTTACTCCTGGCTCTTCACTCAGGAACCAATCCTGCAGAGTGAAGGACCACATGGGTGCTGAGGACCAAACCCTGGTCAGCTGCATGCAAGGCAAGTGCCTTACTCGCTATATCTCTGGCCCCTGAATTTTGTGGATTTTTGATAATTTTGAAGTGTTTTTATAAGGCAAACGAATAGCAAAATTAAAATTACCATTAATGTAGTCAAAGCAAATGACTGATTCGTTACCTGATTGGAGCTATTTTTTATGCTCAAATCCTTTAATCTTGTCAAAGACTATTTTTTTATAGCACTCTCTTAATTTTTGATCAACTAATGCGAGGACATGCTAAATTTCTGGCCTGTTGCAATATTTAGAATCACGTTGATTTGAAACTAGAGGCTTTAACACTAATTAGCAATACAGAAACCTAAATATTTCATGCATCAAAGTTTCTGATGAGAAATGTTTTAAGTTTCTCTTTGGACTTTTGCTTTTGATCTTTATCTGCCATCATTCCTGGTGGCTTAGGAAACTATAGGCAGTACCAGGGATTGAAGTGGGATTGTTGCATCTAAGATACACACCTTATCTCTGTTTCATGTTGCTTAGACCTCATCAATACGGACTTTAAAAAACATTTCTCGGGGCCCGGGAGATAGCATGGAGGTAAGGCATTTGCCTTTCATGCAAAAGGTCTTCGGTTCGAATCCCGGTGCCCCATATGGTCCCCTGTGCATGCCAGGAGCAATTTCTGAGCATGGAGCCAGGAGTAACCCCTGAGCACTGCTGGGTGAGACCCAAAAAAAAACAAAGAAAAAAAAAATTTCTCTCCATCTGCTCTCCATCTGCTAACTTAGCAGTAGTGGACATTCTTCCACTATAGCTCCCTTGAGGGAAAAGGAGGTGTTGTGTCAGTTGGATAATTGAAGGATATCTTTAGATTTTTTTTTTTTTTTTTTGCCTTCTACTCTATACAAGTGGTTGATTATCTTACTGGGAATCTTCCAGTCTGTAAAGTGAATAAATACCATGTTCTACCCATTAGGTTTTAACTTTTGTATTTAAACTATTTTAGCTTGCGTGGGTCCTATACTGTGATCTCATCTGCCTTGATTATGATGGAAACATTTTAGATGCCTGCACATTTGCTCTGTTAGCAGCTTTGAAAAATGGTAAGTGACTTGGTATAAAGCATTTTTGTGTATCAGAATGTTCTCTCTAGTAAAGTAGCTCATATACTAAAGTATCTTAACTATTATCTATTTTGCTTTTTGAGCCACGCCCAGCAGTACTCAGGAGTCACTCCTGGAAGTTATCTGGAGAGACAGTTTGGAATGCTGGGTTAGCCCTAACTGCTCTACTACAAACTGTTTCTTGTAAGACATCCGAAACATAGGGAAACCTAACATTCTCTGCTGTCTGGAGTGGTACCTCAACCTCATCATTCTTCTGTTTGGACGCCTATATTCTCTTAAGGCATCAGTGCTATTATGGTTAAATTAAATAGTTGTTGACTGTTTTCAACAGCCTCAGATTCTTAGGTTTAAAAGATCGAAAAACATTAGTGGAGGTTGTTGGTGACGATAGTCAAGTACTCTTTTCAATTTATGTGTTGCTAAAAGTAGGTTTTTTTAATGTCATAGATGACAACACTGAATTATAATTTCTTTTGTAGGGAGAGAATTTGAGCCTTACCTAGTAGTACCCAGGGATCACTCCTGACTGTGTTCTGGGGACCATATGAAGTGTTGGGTCTGCTGTGTAAGGCAGTGTTGACCTTCTGTACCTTACCTCTCTGGTCCAGCAGTAGTTTTCTTAGAATTTCCCTAGGTAGATGATCTGTTTGGGGTTTTTTTTTTGGTTTGGGGTCACAACAGTGGCTCTATGCTCTGAAATTGCTCCTGGCTGTCTCGGGAGACCATATGGGATATGGGAATTGAACCACTGTCAGTCCTGGGATTTTTGTATGGCACGTATTCCCTTTCTTTTACGTTGTTTAAAAAAAACTAACTGGAGGTTGAAACTACAGTGAACTTTGCATTTGATTATTTAGGTCAAGTATTTTTGACTTCTGGCTTTATCAGTAACCTAAGGTTAACCCATCTACTACAAAATGGGGATGATAACAGATTTGATTCCAGTCATCCCATATCCCTGAGCCTGCCAGAAGTAAACTCTGAGTGCTGCCGAGTGGGGCACAAAAACAAACAAAAAAAGAATGCTAGTATATAATTTAACTAAAATGTGAAAGTACTTAAGAGGCAATATAGGAAGAAAAAATAGATAGTAATAATTGTTTGGGATTCTTTTTTTCTTTTGGCCTCACCCAACAATACTTTGGGGATTACTCCTGGCTATACATTTACGACTCAATCCTGGTAGACTTGGGGGACTACATGAGATGCTGGGGATCAAACCTGGGTTGGAATGAGGAAGACAAGTGCCCTACCCATTTGCTGTATTATCACTCTTAGTTTCTTGTACTTATTTTGGTGATTTTGGGCCACACCTAGCAGCACTCAGAAAGCACTACTCTTGGCTCGGGGGACCATATGGATGCCAGGGATCGAACCAGGGTTAGGCCTGAGTTGAATGCATGTAAGGCAATGCCTTACCATTAGACTATCACTCCAGCCTCTCTTGTTTTATTTGGGGAGGTGGGCCTATACCCACTGGTATGTTTGCTCCTAGTGTTGCCAGGGCTGAACCAGGATCTCCTATGCAAAGTATGTGCTTCAGCTTTAAGATCCCTTTTTAAAATAAGTCTAAGCAGGAATGGTAGATGTCTTGAAAAACACAATGTTTAAATGTGCACTATATGGATCTTATTATAATTCTTTTTAAAATATGCATTGGAAGATTAGAAGGCAGTGTGAATTATTTGCACAGAAAGTTATAATTTAATTCTGTCGGATTTACCATCACCATACTTCACCTATGTCTTTTTGTAGTACAGTTACCTGAAGTTACTATAAATGAAGAAACTGCCTTAGCAGAAGTTAATTTAAAGAAGAAAAGGTTTTTGAATATTAAAAGGCATCCAGTTGCAACTTCTTTTGCTGTATTTGATGAGTAAGTTAATTATATATATAAATAAGTTGAAGGAAAAATTTGTCATGATCAATCTTATTGATCAGTTTTCTTTTCCTTTTTAGTTTTTGGGCCATACCCAGCAGCACTCAGGGGTTACTCCTGGTTCTGTGCTCAGAAATCCTCCTGATAGGCACAAGGGATCATATGGGATGCTGGGATTTGAATCACCTTTGGTTCTGGATCGGCTGCTTGCAAGGCAAATGCCCTACTGTTGTGCTATCTCTCTGGCCCCCTACTGATCATTTTTTATTCTTTGATCAGTTCCTTAACCTGCTTATTCCAATGTAATGTTAAGTATCAATGACTTTAGTAAAGATTTACATTAGGCAATCATTTTTTTTGTTTGTTTTTGGTTTTTGGGCCACACCTGGCAGTGCTCAGGGGTTACTCCTGGCTGTCTGCTCAGAAATAGCTCCTGGCAGGCGCGGGGGACCCAATAGGACACCGGGATTCGAACCAACCACCTTTGGTTCTGGATAGGCTGCTTGCAAGGCAAACGCCACTGTGCTATCTTTCCGAGCCCTTAGGCAATCATTTTAGCCTGTCTTTATACTGGAGGAAAGTTTCACAAGTTTATCTTTACATGCTATATAGTACTTTTCACCTGCAAATTCTATTCATGCTTTTACCTCACATCAATACTTAAAAAAAACATGTAGTTATTGAGGCTAGTGAATTTACTCTATAAATAGTTTCAATAATTTATGCTTCATTTTTTAAAAACAGCACTCTGCTGATAGTTGATCCCACTGGAGAGGAGGAACATCTGGCAACTGGAACCTTGACAGTAGTAATGGATGAGGAAGGCAAACTATGCTGTCTTCATAAGCCAGGTAAATTTTCATTGTCTTTTTTTTTTTGGGGGGGGGGGTCACACCCGGCAGTGCTCAGGGGTTACTCCTGGCTCCATGCTCAGAAATTGCTCCTGGCAGGCATGGGGGACCATATGGGGCACCGGGATTTGAACTGGTGACCTTTTGCATGAAAGACAAACGCCTCACCTCCATGCTATCTCCCGGGCCCCTCATTCAGTCTTAAATGTATAAATGAAAACCTCAGTATAAGCTTTTTCTGTTAGAAGGATCATCAGGAATAGAATGGAATGTTTGTATTTATCTCATATAAGTTGTCTTACTTTTGTCAAATTAAGCTATATCCGTAGACTCCCATATATCAATGGCTTATATTTAAAGGAAGTACCAGAATCCCTAGAACAACCATACTAATGGTTTACACTGATTATAGAACAAAACATGGGACCGGAGTGATTGCACGGCAGTAAGGCATATTTGCCTTGCAGGTGGCTGGCCTGGGATGGGCCCCGGCTTTGATCCATATAGTCCCTTGTGCCTGCCAGGAGCGATTTCTTAGCGGACAGCCAGGAGTAACTCCTGAGTGCTGCCAGGTGTGGCCCACCCCCCCCCCAAATAAAAACCCATGATGTTGTGTTTATATAGTAAAATAACTGCAGTATTAAAAGTCTTGCAAATATTTCAGGTGGAAGTGGGCTGACTGGAGCTAAACTTCAGGACTGTATGAGCAGAGCAGTTACAAGACACAAAGAAGTAAAAAAACTGATGGATGAAGTAATTAAGAGTATGAAAGCCAAGTAACTACTAACACGTTTTCAAAACAGATTTGTAAAAATTGTATTTGTTACAGTGAACAACTTTTTATACTAAATAAATATCAAACTACATTCTTTTGAAAGATGTTTCTAGTATTTCACTTCCATATGTATTTGTACAGTGAAACCATTTTCATAAAGCATTGACTTAGACAAACCAACCCTAATGCTTGCTAAACATTCTCCCCATTTTAAAAACCATAGGGTTGTGCTTCTGTATAAAGTTTGTACATCTAGTAATGTAAAATACTGACACGTTTAAAAAAAGAAATAGGAACTCAGAATCTCTGATCTGATGCACTAATGCATCTAGAAAAGGAAAAAAAAAAACTACAAGACTCAGAATTTTGGAGTGGTTGGTGTGCTTCTCTTCATTTTACTTTTTGACTGGCTGCCTGTATGCCGGTGACGATGTAGCTGAGCTGTTTGTGCTGCTGCTGCTGCTGCCATAGCCATTTGATGCTGCAAGAATCGCAACTGCTGGAAAAGGGAGAAATAAAAATCAATTTAAATTAAATGTAGGCAGCTATGGAAAAGGTACTTTTCCTGAGTGATGAAAACAAAACTGAAAAGGAGGAAGTTCCAAAGTAACAAAAAGGGACCATACCACATTGAGACAAGCACAGTCAAACAGCACCAGTGGCACAGAAGCCTTCTAAGGGCTTTAAAAATGGCTCTTGGGTAAACAACTTCAAAAGTATGTTACTTGGCCTGCCAGTCTATATTGCAGTAAACTCAGCAACTTCAGTTACCATTTGTCGTATGAAAATTTATTGCAATAAAAATACTTCCATGTATATTAAGACCAAAACTATTAACTATAATATGCTGACTTCCTCAAACAATGGAGTAACATTCTTCTAAGGACATTTACTAATAGGTACATTAGTTTTTTTGCCTTTTCTGCAATACAATATTTTAAACACCATTGGCATTGGCAACTGTCTTAGAATGTTAGAAACTAAATAGATGTATGTTAATGTGCCACCAGCACTTCATGAAAGATGTTATTTAGGAAAAGAATATGATTTAAATGTATAAAATATATTCAGTGCTCCAAATTGGTAAAAATGTTGGACTTTTAAATTAAATTTTCTATATTATTACCATTTACTGTAGTCAGTAAAATAAACTGAAATGAGCTATTTTTAGGTACTTTTGGAGCAGAATATTTTTAAAACGTAATCAGTGAAGTTGCTGGATTACTTGTATCTGTTGCTGCTGCTGTTGAAAGGCAGAGGAGAGCTGGAATCTCTGCTGAGGAAGGCTTTGCTCAGGTCTGTTCTCGGCAGAGCCAAGCTGAGACAACACTACAGAGAGGAGAAGGGGAAAGCAGGCCAGTCAAAAAGTTTGAAAGGCTAACAAGGTTAGAAAGGACAAAACAGAAAATGAAATAATAGACAGAGTCATCAGTATGATTAATCTTAAGTATTAACTCAGACATTTTGGGAATAAATTTAGTATCGTCTCCTGTTAGTCGGAAGATTCCAGTGATAGAAGTACATAAGAGGGAAGTTAGCAATGAGTATCCTACAGCCCTAGATCCTTTTTTTGCCTCAGTGCCACTTGATAACCAGTTCCATTCTGCTGAGAACACTTTCTTAACACATATCAGACACAGTAAATTGTTCAAAAATAGAACTAGAAGCAGAGGCTGGGAGAAATCACAATACTCTGAAGTACAAAGCTAGTATAAACACTTTACACAAAAGTAAGTTAAGTTATGAAACAAGTCAACTGAGACTATTCTTTAAGCTGTTTTGGTCATAGTAACTTTAACTTTGTTCAACCCTCTACAGATGAGAAAATTTCAGTCTAAATATTTTTATTTACTCAAAAGTAGTAGCATGTCTGGTAAGATAGGTAGGAATAGTTTCATTTATCAGATTCTTCCCACTTATTTGTAGTATGATATATTAAAAATTTCTGAACGTACATAAGTTTAGAATAAAAATATTCATTTGGAAAGTCACTAGCTCTAAATACAACTTTATATATGGCAAATCTCACTTTATCTTGAATGACTTCTAAAATCAGATACTGAGTTCAGATTATATAAAGTATCACAAAGTCCACAGTGATTGGCAGAAGAAAAATGTTGACAGGTTTACTCATTATATCCCTAACCTACCACAATCCTATACAATTGATTTTAATTAAATAAAATGTAGTCGTTCTGAGTAATTTCACTTTTTACAAATAATAAGTGGCTAAAAAAAAGGTTAATGCTATTTAGAACTATAATTATGCAGTCTAGAAAGAATAAGTCTCAACACAGAAGAGTTTACAACTTTGGTAGTTTCCTAGTATATGAAAAAAACGTAGAAAAATTTGCAAGGCAACAATAACATCAGGAGAAAATAGTCATTAATTGATAAAAAGCAAAGCATTTTTTTTAATCAACAGTTCAATGAACTAAAGTCACCAAATAAGCAAGTAGTGGACATACTAAATATAACTTCACTCCTAATTACTGTTTGCAAGGATAAGATAGTGACAAACCAAACTGATTATGAGCTTATTCAAATTTATAGATTCTCACCAGCTGCCTGTGACTGCATGAAGTTTCCTACTCCAGCAAGATTAATAACAGCAGCATGCTGAGCAGATAAGGCCTGTTCTTGACTTGAACCTTGTTCAGATCCCTAAATGAAAAGGAAAAAATATAAATGAAGGAAAAACAATGTTTTCTGTCAGAAAAATAACATATTAGCTCTTGTAAAAAGAATGACATAAGGCAAAATCCTCAATGGCAATTAGAAGCATGGATTTACATTTATGAAATTTATTTTCACAATTTATCCTATAGTTTCAGGATGTGTAACAATTACTATGATTCCCATAAGACTTCATCTGATTATTATTATTATTATTATTATTTTTTGTTGTTGTTGTTGTTGTTGTTGTTTTTTTTGTTTTGTTTTTGGGCCACACCCGGCGGTGCTCAGGGGTTACTCCTGGCTGTCTGCTCAGAAATAGCTCCTGGCAGGCACGGGGACCATATGGGACACTGGGACTCGAACCAACCACCTTTGGTCCTGGAATGGCTGCTTGCAAGACAAACACCGCTGTGCTATCTCCCCGGACCCTTCATCTGATTTTTTAAACCTTAAATCACTTTGTAATATATCTGAAATGCAATATACCTGGAGTGAGATATAGGTCAAGGAAAGGCATAAATGACCTATAAAGATAATATACCGATTAAGGTGCTTGCATCCCTGGATTTGAATCCCAGGTTCAAATTCCCACTACATGAGCACTGCCAGGGATCCATGCTGAGCACAGCCAAGAATAACTTTTGAGCACCATTAAATGTGGCTTATAGTGTTCCCCTTAAAGTACATACAGACTGTAAAAAGGAAAGCATCTTATTTGTAAATTTCATGACTAATAAAATTCCAATCAAAAAAAATTCCAAAAATTACAAGTTCAAATAGAGTAATATGATTAAAACATAAAGTCCCACATACTAGCTAACAAAACTATTAAAATGAATTTAAAAACAATGCTATTTACAAATGCACCATTTAATTCTACATCTACAAAAATGCTAGGAGCCAGGGAGACAGGTATAGTGGCTAAGGTGCCTGCCCTGCATGTAGTTAGTCTAAGTTTGATCCTTGGCACTGCAAATCATCCCCCTACACCTGCCAGAAGTGATTCTTCAGTACAGAGCCAGGAGTAAGCACTGAGCATGGTGTCCCTACCTCATTTAAAAAAGTGCAAAATGCTTAAGGAAGTTTTGTTTTGTTGTAAACTAAATGATCTTGGCTTAAGTACTCCATTCATGAATTCAAAGTCTCATATAGTAAACTAGCAGGTTTAACTTTAAATATCCTAATGAAGATTTTGACATACAGGCAAATTGACTATGCAATTTCTTTTGGTTTTGGGCCACTCAGAAACATGTCTCCTGGTTCTGTTTAGGAGACGTAAGGGTCTAGGTCAGTTGTGTGCAAGGCAAATGCTCTAGCTCCTGGTCTATCTTCCAGCTCTCTAAAATTTACTTAGAAAGGAAAACTACAATAGCTCATTGATTTTTTTTTTTTTTTTTTTGTAAACGGATGGGAAGAATAAGAATTAGTAGTGGTCTCTCATGGTCAAGACAGTATTGGACTAGCGAAAGTAGATCTATGACCAGTGAAATGGCATAGACAAGACATTGGGCCAAACAAATACAACCAGCTGATTTGTGAAAAGTACAAAAGCAATTCAATTGAGGAAGGGTGGCTGTTTCAAAATATGGTGCCAAAGGAATATCTATTCTAACCCAAAATATTCTTGACAATCTTACTCAAAAACTAACTAAAAAGGAAGTTTAAAATTAAATGAAGGGGACAGAGAGACAGCAGTGGTAGGACTTTTGTCTTGCATGCTGCTGACCCGGGACACACCTGGGTTCGATTCCTGGCATCTCATATGGTCCTCTGAACCTGTCAGGAGTGATTTCTGAGTGCAGAGCCAGGTATACCCCAAAACAAAAACATTTTTTAATTAAAAAATTAAATGAAAACTATAAAAGTGTTAAAAGAAAAATTCACTGGGGTCTAAGTCTAAGTGAAAAGTTTTTAGATACTAACAGAAAACAATTTATAAAAAAAGACTGGCACAATTGCATAAATACCTTTGTTGAGTTGGGGAAATAGTATACAGGGTATGGTACGTACTGCTTTGGAACACCTGACCTGGGTTGGATCCTCAGCTTTCTCCCTGTATGGTCTCCCAAGCATTACTAAATAATCCTTTGGAGATAATGAGAGGATAAATTTTTTCTAGTCAAAAGTTGATTGAAGCAATTGTGAAAAAAGTTTTTATATTTGTGAATTAGAGAAATAGTGAGAATTTGTATTAGAAACAGAAACAGGAACCCACATTATTTTAGTTCCTCAGAGAATTAAGGTTCAGAAGAATAAGTGTAGTTCCTTATTCACTGCAGTTCTCATTCAAATTCATTCTGTAATCAAATAGTTTTTTCCTTATCTTCCCTCTAACCCTAGACTTTATGATGATAGTGACATCTCTTTCCTAATGGAGACAGAATATTTCATATATGATAATGGATCTGTAATAAAACAGCCTACAAGGCCAGAGAGAAAATACAAGTGTAAGGTACTATCATAAAGTCATGTGGCAGACCCAGGCTCAATCCCTGGCATCCTATAATATCACCGAGCAATGTCAGGATTGATTCCTGAGTGCAGAGCCAGAAGTAACACTGAACATCAATGGGTGTATCCCCAAAAGCCCAAATAAACACCCAAGAAATACAAAAGACATTCAACCCCCCCCCCCAAAAAAAAAAAACCCAAAGCAAAAATATCTAGGGGGCCAGAGCGATAGATAGCATAGCAGAAGAGCATTTGCCTTGTACACAGCCAACCGGGATGGACTGGGCTTGATTCTCAGCATGCCATAAGGTCCCCCAAGCCTGCCAGTAGCGATTTCTGAGTGCAGATCCAGGAAAAACCCCTGAGCACTGCACAGTGTGCCCCCCACCCACCCCCAAAAAATACCTACAGAGCCTACATGGGTAGCTAAGATCTAGGTATGAATGCCTGGTTTGTACCTCCCTGTTATAGCTATGAGAAAGTTGTTTAGTTGAATGTTTTATACTATGAAAATAGAAATGGAAAGGCCAGAGAGGCAGTGATGCAGATAAAACGCTTGCCTTGTATGTGGCTGATGTTGGTTCAATCCCCAGTACTCTATAGGTCCCCTGAGCTCTGCCAGGAGAGATTCCTGGGAGCAGTGCCAGGAGTTAGCCTTGAGCATCGCTGGCTGTAGTCCCAATGTGGCTCCTCTTCCCTCTCACCCCATCCCAGTAAAAAAAGGTGGTGAAACGGTTATCTCCTATTACATTATGGCTAATGTGATATTAAAGAAAGGTACCTTAAAACCAATAGTTACTATCACTAAGAACAAATAATAGAATAGGAAATGTTATTTCAAACTAAATAAATGTGCCTGGAACATATATATAATGTTCCAATTCTACAGTACAAAGGATATGGAAGTCAGTAAAAGAGGTACCTGTTCTACTGGCTGTTGAGGACTAGAAGCTGTGGGTTGCTGAGGTTGTTGAGGTGTAAACTGAGCGAGCTGCTGTTGCTGTTGTTGCAGTGTGTTAAAAATCAGTGAACCACCTGGAAGCTAAAAATAATTTAAGTAAGGATCAGCTAATAGCACACTGAATTTCTTACTTTACAAATATTTTCCATTTTATAGAAAGGAAGACATAGTGAACAGAAACCAAACAAAAAAATCCTGCCCTTAAAGATTTGCTTATATATGAGAAAGCAGTATTAATAGTATTGCAAACCAAAAAAATTAAAACATTTAAAAATTTAAAATGTAACAATTGGCTTACATATAATTTCTTAGCACTATTATCTAGACTCCTAAAGATGCTACTACTCTCAACTAATTATCTTTGCCTGTAGTTAACAATAGCTATCAAATATAAATAAAACTGCTTTTATCTCTCTTCACGTCAGTATATTTAAATTTGGATCAATACAGTACACTATGATAGTAAAATGTTGTTACATGTATGTTAAATTATATCTAAAAAACAATTTAAAAATAATTAGAAATATGAAAGCCTGGTGATAATCAGATACAGATTAAAAACATTAATGCCTTCAAATTTACTGTTTCCCCAAAAGACAGGAATAATCAAACTTCATTTGACGGTTATAGTTTGTGAACACTATCTGCTATGAACCTAAATTCAAGTAATAAAATAATAGAAACTTTCATTTAAAAATCAGAACTGGGCCCAGGAGATAGCATGGAGGTAAGGCCTTTCATGCAAAAGGTCATCGGTTCGAATCCTGGTGCCCCATATGGTCCCCCGTGCCTGCCAGGAGCAATTTCTGAGCATGGAGTCAGGAGTAACCCCTGAGCACTGCCGGGTGTGACCCAAAAACCAAAAAAAATAAAATAAAAAATAAATAAAAATAAATAAAAATCAGAACTTTGTTTTTGCAAATCCACCTGGTAACAAATACATATTTTTGATTTGCTTTTGGGGGTCATTTATTCAATAGGGGTTGATTAAGCTTTTGATTTTGAGTTTAGACCATATGGGTTCCAGGAACTGAAGCTGTGCTGACTATGTGCAAGGCAAATGCCCTACTCTCTATCTCTCAAGTCCCTAATGTATACATTTTTTTTTTTTTTTGGTTTTTGGGCCACACCCAGTGAATGCTCAGGGGTTACTCCTGGCTATGCGATCAGAAGTTGCTCCTGGCTTGGGGGACCATATGGGAAACCGGGGGATCGAACCGCGGTCCGTCCTAGGCTAGCGCAGGCAAGGCAGGCACCTTACCTCCAGCGCCACCACCCGGCCCCCTAGTGTATACATTTAATACTAAAAGTGGTTCCTAAGAATAATTCTAATAGCTAATATGCATAGCCCAATCAATGAACTATGTCACTCATACATATTACAGATAAATTCTCAATTACATAATGTAAATATTGTAAATATTGACATTTTGAATTTTACACGTGTTTAAAGCTTTGGTTCTAAGTCATTTCAGAAAAACTACCCCCCTTTTATAAAGTAAAAACAGGTTTTAATCAAAGGTACTGATAGCATGGAGGAAAATAGTAAGAAAGGGAGAGATAGCATGCTCAAGAGAGAACATGGGCTTCTTCGAAAGTGGAGAAAGCCCTGGTAAACAACCCAGGATGAAATCAGGAAAGTCCTCTCAAGAGGGTAGATGCATATATATGCATGCAGACACCATGTGCATGGGCCAGGGAGCACATGTGTGACAATACCAGAAAAACCTTATAGCAATAAACCAGAGCTCTTGTATTGTCTCCTGAATTTATATTCATAGTTATCTTTTTTAAAAGATCTCTGCAAAAAACTCTACTCACCACCAAACTATTAGTCTGATATCAGACTCCATCATTAAACTGAAAGACTTAGCGTAACAACTAATGCCCTATTAGATACTTTAAATTCACAAGCACTGATATCTTTGCTTTCATCACCTGTAAACTGATACTGCTAATATTAAGAAAAGATTCATCATTAAATGCCTACCATACTCTAATAAATATTAAGAAATCATTATTCATTTCTTTGTTACACTCATGAGCTTGGCACTGAGCTAAGAAATCATATGCTCCTCACAAGAATACATACACCCATTTTATTTTGGTTTTTGGGCCATACTCGGCTGTGCAAAGGGCTTAGTCCTGGCTGTGCTCAGGACTCACTCCTGGCAAGGCTGGGGAGACTATAAGGGTGCAGAAATCAAAACAAGTCAATGAATGTAAGAAAAATGGCCTAACTGCTATATTACAGTCTGGTTGCATATACCCATTTAAAATATCTACACAAAACTGATAATTTGTAAGCACACACTAACATTTAAAAAAAGCTGAGGAATGATTTTCTATCTATCAAGTTCTCATTAATAATCGTCTATTTTCCTCATTGGAATATTGGAGTCAATAAAAAGTACATTAAATAGACTATCATTATTTCCTCGCAAATAAACTTACATAGCTAAACCATAGAAGATACTCAATAAGCCTCAAAATTTCAAATGCAATTAAGTATATATTTGTCATTTAATAAAACCATAAATTAAGAGCAGTGTTTCAGGCTTACCTGCAGTAGATTTAAGGGCCTGAGACTTGAAGTATTTTTTAAACCAAATGGAACACCTATTCAATGAAACATAGGGTTATTGAAGTATTTAAAACAGCACTTTCTTCAGAAAGTGTTTAATTTTTCTACTTTAAAAAATGTCTATTATTTTCATTATTATTAATACTGAGATCTTAAGGACATAGTACAAGACAGGCATTACATTCTCTTTTAGAAAGTTTTATCACCAGTTTTACTACTGACCAAAGACAATAATAAAGAAGCAGAGAAGTTCTGTGAATATAGTAAGATTAAAATTACTGTTATGACAATAACAATGGTATCTTCTCTAGAATCAGTGTGCTCTATATTCTTTTAAAAAGGAAGCTATTATCAATATTGATCAAGTTTTCAATTGAGCATGTAAGAATTACAGCTGAAAGCTGAGGAAAAAAACATCACCCTATATCTATAATGTAACACAGCACACTTTTAAGCCTAAGTTGACTTTTTTGGTAGGCTTTTGGTACATATATACTCATATCTGATTCCTCTTGTTTTTCTTTGGCTTTAAATGTAAAAATTTTATTGGCATTGGCTGTAGCTCCTTGATTTCAAAATGTCTGTATTTTACTAACAACAAATTTTAACTAACTAAATGTCAATTAAAATTTTACCTAATTCTCTAATCATGTACATATAAATATATACCATTTATATATTGGTTTTTGGGACACACCAGCGACACTCGGGTTACTCTTGGCTCTGTGCTCAGAAATCACTCCTGGCAGGCTCAGGGGACCATATGGGATGCCACAGATTGAACCCATGTATGCCATGTGCAAAACAAATACCCTACCTGCTGTGCTATTGTTCTTG
Source organism: Crocidura indochinensis (assembly GCA_004027635.1). NCBI lineage: Eukaryota > Metazoa > Chordata > Mammalia > Eulipotyphla > Soricidae > Crocidura > Crocidura indochinensis. The sequence continues at coordinate 7,578 of PVKC010009662.1, read as the reverse complement.
CCCCCGTTACCAACTACACCCATATGTAGCTGATAAATATTCTCAATTCTCTAATTGATTGCATTACTAAGGCTTCTGCCATTAGAACATAATAAACAAGGAACTGCTAGGATTTAGTAAATCACATCAGTATGTTAGTATGTTAAATTATATTGTTTTCTCATTTCATTAACTCTTTTTTGGTTTTCTTTTTGGACCACACCTGGTGGTGCTCAGGGTTATTCCTGCTGCACTCAGGAATTACTCCTAACTGCCTCAAGGAACATTACAGGGAGCTAGGGATTTAATTCAGGTTGGTGGCGTATAAGGCACATGCCCTACCCACTCACTGAACTATCACTCTAACCTTTGTAACTAATTATATAACTAATTATATATTTATATAGCTATTATATATTGTATTTTTCATTAGATATTTATTCAGATTTGAACTCCAAAATATTAACATTTTATAATTAAAAAATAGCATCTTACATTTCCCAAAATATGAGAACTACTATCAATAAAAACCACCACCACCATCACCACATGACTTATAATGATGACAGCAAATATTTTTAATGTTATGCCTCATGGCACAGTTTAAGCATTTCATCTACATTAACCCTCACAATTATTTTTACTATCATTCTATTAATGAGGATTGTGAGGTATAAAACGAAATTGTGTTCCTCGATTACATTGTAAGCTAATCACATAGGATTAAAACTTAGGACAGTGCAATGTTAGAATCCTTTAGATGACATGCTATCTTATTGTTCAACATTATAGAACTATAATAATTGTAAGGCTTTCATCAAAGTTAAGTTTATCATGTTTAAATGTAAAATAAAATTTGTAAAAATCAATAGACAGGCTTATCAATTTCTTTACATAAGTTATCCAATAGATGTTTCTGAATTAAAATTTCATTAACTTTAAAAGTTTTTGAAATTACTTAACTGACAAAATACCTTTTTTAATAAGGATATTGAAAGTCTAACAACTCTAAAAACATCATTTTTCTTCAGCGTTTACTTTAAAATTCCCAATGTTCTGACCTGTTTGAGAAGCTGCTTGCATTGCATTGGGCAATGGATTTGGTAGAAGACCTCCTGAAGGTAGAAGGCCACTCAGGTTTATTCCTGCAGGAGTTATGGCACCAGTATTACAGCCCAACATAGGATTTGAACCACTCATTAAAGCCTGAGCTCCACTGTAAGAAAACAAGATAAAAATATTAAATTTGTGGCATACAAATAGAAAACAAAACAAAACAAAAAAACCTAGTCATATTATTTTAGTTAAAAAAAAAATCAGAAGTAGGTATTACTTGTACCTTAAATTCCAATTTAATGATCAGTTTCTAAATGATGGCAAGGTTTGCTAAAATTAAGTTCTGTATATTTAAAAAGTCTCAAAATATGGATGGTACAAAGCACTAATCTAGAGCTTAAAAGATAGTGAGAGCATGAACACAAAAATCTATACTGTTATAAATGTGTTACAGCAGTAGTATCTCATGTAGTGGATATATTACCTAAGTGGATATAATACCTGTTGTTATCTATCCCCATCTAAACTGCTCTTTCAAGCTTTATTATTGGGCAATTTGTTGCCAATTTCAAATTAAGTCTTTACTCAAAATGGTTAAAACCTCAAAAATAAATTAAAACCTCAAAAAATAAAATCAAAGTAACAACAGAAACTTACCAAACAGAGCCCACTACATTGATGAAGTTAAGTCCAGCAGAGTTTGCCATGACCTGGGTGGCCGTGGTTCCTGTAGTTATAGATGTTACCATGGTGGAAAGAGGAATGGTTGTTACAGGCATTGCCTGGCTCAGAGACTTTTGCTGCTGAGCAAACTGGGTTAACAAAGTGGGCTGAGGGGTGAAGCCTGAATCTTGGGGAGTAGGGGTGGTTGAAGGGGTAATAGGAGTTGAGCTCTGAGCATCAGGAGGGTGTGGGATCGATGAAGGGTTTGGTGTAGGAGTAGATGGCTTAGGAGTTCCAGATCCTGCTCATTGAGAAAAATAAAAATTGCTAGTTTGTTATAAATGGCCAGTCCTTTTAAAATAAGGTTAATGGAATCTTACTTAGCACTGACAAGTCTGTTCCAGTTTTTAAAAAGCAGTTAACTGTGTTAATTTCTACACATGATACATGAGTGTCGCTACACTCAATTACAATTAAGGATGCAGTATATCACCTAAAAACCCCAGCAAAGTTGCTATTACAGTAACAGTAAAAATAGACATTTGTATTCTATCACAATACCCATTTAAGTTAGTTTCTCACATGCTACCTTTGGCCTAAAAAGATTCAAAGGATTTCATATTACGTTTTGTTATTTACTATTCACTAATTTAGGACGTCATTTAAAAATATTGCTTATCTTCTATAATGGACTGATAAACTTTAAACATATTTAATAAGTTACATATGGTTAACAATTAGTGTTTGGTACCTAAATATACATGTTTAATTCCTAACACATCAAGTTTATCCTGACAAACAAGTTTACAAAACACAGTAATAAAGAAAATATTTAATAGATAATACTGCATCTTTAACAGTAACTGTGTACTTGTTTTAATGTAGAATGTATAGAAAATCTGTTGTGAATGAAATATGCACAGTTTATCAACTTTAAAAAAAAACAAAAACAAAAAACAAAAACCGAAAAAATAAAACCAAAAGCTCTTGAGGTGTTTTCTTTTTTAGCTTTCATGTCCTGCAGAAAGAAAGGAAAGAAATGTGAATGTCCAGAAGCTGTCACTCAACCCTTACTTAAACAATTGTGTGCAGTAGATTAACATAATCCATACCCACAACATAAGAAGTGTGAATAAGACTTTCAGGAAATTTATAATTTTTTCTTTGTGCAAAACAAGAAGGCAGAAAAATTACACCTTTTGAGCTATCAAGATGAAGATGTTTATATCTAATGTAAAGACCACCCTATCACTGTGCAGTGTACTAAAACTTTCAGCACACATTAGAATCTAAAAAAATCTAAAAAACCGGAATGCTTTTTTGCAAACTGGCAACTACCTTAGATATTTACTACTTTAAATTCTCCCAAACGAATGCTAGAATTTTTATTAAGTATTCTTGATGTTAAAAAATATTTAGTAGTAAAAATTACATTTTTAAAATCTGTAGAATGCATGATCATTATCACAGTATAAACTAACAATTTATAAAAGTGTAGGAGTGTTTTTGAAAAATCAACTTTCAGTTTATTGTATCAACATTTTGGAACGTGGTTAGCTTCTAATACATGCAAACATAGGACTGCAGCAACAACTCTTAAAACATATATATATATATATATTTGTCTGCATAGTTTACATAAAATGTAAAATGATCTTAGGTACACCAAAAGAACCATTTATAGGATCTTAATGCCACAATTAACTAAAGACTAGTTTTTATAGGAGATGTGTAGGCTCCAAGTCTATAAATAAAAAAATATATACAAAGTGTATACGGATACAGAAAAACAAATACAATTACAATAAACATGTAATACATACAATCAACAAGAGATTTCCCCTCATCTTCTCCAAATTATACATTTTGGGTACACAGTACATTCAGATTTCACTATTTCACTGGTCAAAACAAAACAAAAACCACAAACAACACTGCATAAAAATAATGCAAAATTTTATGAAAATTAGTGAATAATTTAGGTTATCACTCACTTTGTGATGAACTGGCAGGTGATAAGGCAGCTGGAGAGAGCATACTAACTTGATTGAGATCCACAGATGACTTCCGAGAAAGACTTGGTGGCTTAGAAGCAGGAGGAGGAGTTGGAGATTTAAGAAAGCTGCTGACCTGTTGTGGTGTAAAATAGTTACCTGGAAGAAAAATATAAAAGTTGCTTCAAAGATTTTTAATTCAAATTCTGTGAAGTGTGAAAATTAAAAGATGAGTCAAGTTTTAAAAAGTTTGATTGGGCCAGAGCAGTAGTGCAGTGGTAGGGTGTTTGCCTTGCACGCAGCTGACTCAGGACGGACCTTGGTTCGATCCCCAGAGTTTCATATCCCCCAAGCCAGGAGTGATTTCTGAGCACAGAGCCAGGCGTAACTCCTGAGCATCACCAGGTGTGGCCCCCAAAACAAAACAAAACCAAAAAAAAAAAAAGGTTCTGATCGTGATGTTTCTAATACTAGAGAAAATCAAGAAATGTAATACCTGTTGAACTATTTCCTGAGCTTGAAGGAAGCTTGATTGGTGGAGGTCGATGTTTCACTCCCTTTCCCAACACTGAAGACTGAACTGACACAGTCTCAGACTGCTAAGAGATTAAGCACACTTACTAGAACTTAGGCCAAATCAAAACTTCATCATCAATACCATTAATATCAAAGCATTAATACCTCTGTAATTTCTAGATTAGTATATAATTAAAATTATAAAATCTGAATAAAGATATAATGACTATCATAGATTATTTGACATAAAGAAAATCAGGAGAAAAGTTATAATACAGGGGACCAGCACAATAGTACAGCACATAGGGCACCTGCCTTGTATAAGGCCAGCTAGATTCAATCTTTGGCAACCTATACGTCCCCCCAGCCTGCCGGAGGTGATCCCTGAATGTAGAATCAGGTTTATACCCTACATATTGTCAGGTGTGGCCCCAAAACAAAAATTAGTAACAACAACCAAGGTTATAACAGGGATAAGAAGATAAGTCAGTGAACTTCATTATGTGTTTTAAATGATTGAGTCCTGAGTTGCAACCCCAGCACTATATGATTCCCTAAGCACCTCCAGGATCAACCAATGAGCATTCTGATAAGAGGAGTCTGATTTGGTTTGGTCTTAAAATATAAACATTTGACAGTATATTCAAATGTTCATTACTTTCCTATATATATATTTTCCATTATAAATGTAAGTAAAATGAAGTAAAAATATAATTAGATACAAAAAATAGCATGTGCACATACACCAGGCAAAACACAAAATTAATGCACATACAGTATACATTAGGAACAAAATATATATGCTTACAGATATACATAAACATAACACAAAAATATATGCATTTACTTATATGCATAGGTAAACACACATGCACATAGACACGCATACACAAAAGCAACCAAACTCACTTCTGTTTCTTTCCCTGGAGAAAGTTGACTAAGGCTGGTAGAGCCACTAGAACTGTGTGACATTTTGACTGGACACTTTGCCTCATTCTGAACCAACTCTTGGTACTGATTAACTACCCTGAAATAACAGATAGAAATAGGTATTAGTAAATAAAAATTATGTAATGATTTTAAATGTTCCATTAAAAGTAACATGAAATTAAGTATCTACAAAACTAAAAAGATAAAGTTTCAGCAGATTGCTTCCACTAACAGAAATTACAGTAAGTATTTAACCATTAAGCAGTTAAAGTACTCATTTATCTTTCCATTTTAATTGAATCATTACTGAGAAAACATCTTTTCATATTGTGATTTTCTTAAGTCTAACTAAAACTTTCTAGTAATGCCTAAGACCTATCTATACTAGTTTGACTCCATTAGAGTACTCTCTACGTGCAAATCTTTCCAATTTAAATCACCCAATATTAATTATTACTTTTACCTTTCAGCATCAGTCTTTGATCCAATAATGAACCTATAGTATTTAAAAAAAGAAGTTTAGGCAAGAGCTGTCTTAAATCTGGGGATTACTTTCAAAGGTTCTCATTTTTTCAGTGAGTTATTTTATAACATGAATTAGAATACACCAAGGCGATATGACTATTTAACAAAATACAAAGAAATGTATAGTAAGTAATGATTAAACTTAAAATGAGTAAGCAATAAAATAATCCTGTGAATACTTTGATTGGCTTAATGCAAATTTATTTTGGTTCAAAATTTAAAAACCAGGACTAGAGTGGTAGGGTGTTTGTTTGTTTGCCTTACTGCAGCCAACCTTGGATGGACCTGGATTTGATTCCTGGCATCCCATATGATTCCTGAGTTTGCCAGGAGAAATTTCTAAGCACAGGGACATGAGTAACTCAAGCGTCACCAGGTATGGCAAAACAAAACAAAAAAACAAAATTTAAAATTCAAAACAAATTTTGGCTGGGCATTCTATAAGAATATACATTCTAACAGAATGTATATAAGAATATATACATATATAAGAATATGGGGCCGAAGAGGTCGCACAAGAGGTAAGATGTCTGTCTTGCAAGCACTAGCCAAGAAAGGACTGAGGTTCGATCCCTCCTGGCATCCCATATGGTTCCCCAACCCAGGGGAATTTCTGAGCGCTTAGCCAGGAGTAACCCCTGAGCATCAAATGGGTGTGGCCCCAAAACCAAACCAAAACAAAAAAGAATATATACATATATAAGAATATATAATATATAAAGTATATAAGAATATATACATATATACAAGAATATACACTCTAAAAGCATCTGCCCTGTATTAGAAGTCACTAAATTAAAATAAGCAATATTCTAATTTACCTTTTTTTTTTAATTTTTTTGGGGTCACACCCTGTAGTGTTCAGGTGTTACTCCTGGTTCTGCACTCCAAAATTGTCCCTGCAGGCTTGGGGGACCACATGGGTTGCTGGGAATTGAACCAAAGTCACTGCAAGGCAAATACCCTATCCCTGTGCTATCGCTCCAGCCCCATTATTTACTTTTTTAAAACTCTGACTATGGAAGATACTACATTTTATAGATCTTAGACATATTCCAGGTTCTTAGAACATACTTTATACAAAGTACTTTATCATCAACTCAAATTCCATCTATCTTTTTCAAGTCACACATATCTGATTTTCTAAATATAAAAGTAATGAGTTATAATTACCAATTTGAATGGTCATCAGTGGAGGAGCTGAAATAGAAAATGTAAAGAGAAAAAATCTGGTTACTACACCTCAAATTTTATCTTCATGGTTATTAGTTTGATAATTATGGTGCCTAGAAGCTAAAAAAATAGAGAATTTGATACCTTGGTATAAAAAATGTTGTCAAATATAATCAAGTGGCTTTTTTTGAAAGGGGGGACTCTAGCGGATAACAATCATCAATAAGGGACCATATGCATAAGGCAAGTAAGTGCCCTACCTGCTAAACTCTCTCAAGCCTCTTAAGTGGCTTTTTCAAATAGCTTGTTGTTTTGTCTTTTAAGGCAAACCCAGTGGTGGTCAAGAGCTACTCCTGGTTCAGTTGTTTGGGTGGGATGCAGTAGGAATCAAATCCTGGGCTCCAGCATGCAAAGCATATACTCCAATGCCTGGTCCTTGAGCCAGTTTTTTAAATAATAAGAGAGAGCGAGCATGTGTGCATATTTCCGTGTATGTATAAACACTCTGTTTTCTTTCTACTTAGTATACAAAAGTAGAAACTAAAAAATGGGGGCCGGGCGGTGGCGCTGCAGGTAAGGTGCCTGCACTAACCTAGGACGGACCGCGGTTCAATCCCCTGGTTCCCCATATGGTCCCCCATGCCTGCCAGGAGCGACTTCTGAGAGAATAGCCAGGAGTAACCCCTGAGCGTCACCGGGTGTGACCCAAAAACCAAAAAAAAAAAAAAAAAAAAAAAAAAAG
>PVKC010009661.1:0-20065 GCA_004027635.1 Crocidura indochinensis | reverse complement strand
TTATGAAAAACAAGCAACATCTGCAAACAGTAAGTACTTATTTATATTTTATGGAGTGTGCGCTTGGGAACCTGACAGGTTTTTAAACAGAGACCAGATTAGGCCCCTTCACAGGCGAGAATGCCCCTTTTAAAAAAAGGCCCTCCCTCTGCCAGCAGGCCTGCTGGCCTCAGGTGAGCCCTGACCCCCGACCTGGCATAACGCATCCCACATGGGCCCCGTTCCCGCGTTCACCTTCGTTTGCGCCCCTGCCAGGCCGACTGGGGCTGAGCATTCAGCCAGTCTCTCCCTCAGCACACAGAGCCGCTTTGAACTTTTCCCTTTTGAACAAATAGGAAGGGGACCTGCCAGGAAACAAGTGCCTGGAATCATAGAAAAGAGCGCGCGGCCAATAAATAAATAAGCCGCAAATAAATAAATAAATGGGCAGCAGAATCCCCGGCAAATAAAAGACCCCACTCCTCGGCTCCCAGCAAGTTCCGTGCATTTGGTGCATTTGAGAAACTTGAAAATAAAAACAATAGAATAAACCCACTACCTTTCCCTCCCCCCCCACCCCTAAAGGATGAACCCTTTATTTTTTGACAACAAATAAGAGGCAGTTGGCAGGTACCGTGTGCTCTGCACCATGAAATATTTAGTAAGGCAATAACGACTCCCCGGACAGCTTAAGAAAACCACGATTATATTCCGAGAGAAAGCCACAAGCAAACAGAAGGGGAAAATACAAAGAAAGATAAAGGCAGGCCTTTCATCAAGACTTCCTGTCCAATAATGCAGCCAGGCTTGATCCATATGTTTTGAGAAAAATCAAAGTGTCACAACTATCCAAAATGTCAATAGCTCCGGTAAGGAATATTGTCTAACATTTTCTATTACACCGTTCAAGAATTTGCCTCCCAGCGCAATTTGGAAGAAAAAACCTCTTTTATTTTGAGAACACTCAAAGGAAAGAAAGGAGAGGGGGAGGAATGGCAGCAGAACAAGGCGCATTTCAGGGCTGCGTGTAACACAATCACGCTCTGGGCTCCCAGGCCCGTCTGAAAGGCGCTCCTCGATGAAAGTGCTTTGTCCTCCACACCTCGCCTGTGTTCTGGCCTTTCTTCACAGACACTCTTGCAAAGGCACTTCCGGGACAGTTGGATGGAACTGAGCGATCTCCCTGCTCCGAGAAACTAGAGAAGCCCCACTTTCAGCAGCCACAGTATTTGGATAATCCTGCATAATGACTTCAGGGCAGTCTGGAAAGTTCCATGGCTCCTCTACATTTTAGCAGCTCACTGACCTGCTTTTAATTTTTATTTTTTGGGGTAGTGGTGGTGGTGGTATTGATGCTGGGATGGGGAACCTGGTTAGTGGTGAAATCAAAAGGTTTCAGGATATAAACAAGCAATTTATTGCTGCCTTGGGAAATGGAGATCAAATCCAGCTCCTTGCTCTGGGACCAACCCGCGGTTGCAGGGGGACCGTTGGCTGCAGGTCTCCCTCCATTGGACTTGCAGCCTCCACTGCCTGCAGCTTGCAGAAGGGAACAATCGCATGCGCAGGAGTGGCTGCGGGCTGGTGGAATCTTAAACAGAACAAAACCGGTCTCCGACAATCAATATGACTGACAAATTAATCTCTGTGAATAAATTGTAGCCAGCTTCAAGGCTGGGCGTCCCTCAAATAATTGTTTCAATAAAACTGAGGTTTGGGTGCCAGCATGCTGGGATTTTTCTGGTCATCTCCCAGGGGGAAGGGCACGGATTAGTCAAAGAATTTGCTTCTCTAATAACGATCTGGTGGCCCTGAACTTGCTCCTTACATTCCCCACTCTGGCTTTGTCTTTGCTTCAGAACAGATATTCTTGCCAGGTGTTAAAGAGATGGCCTTAATCTAGTTGGGAGGGGACACCAGGTGGTGGGGTCTCCTCTTCTGCCTAAACTCTGAGTTGATCTGTAGTCATTTGGAAGCACGGGGTAAGTGAATCACTCCCTGTCAAGGTATCCAATGCCTAGTAATTTTTTTCCTTAGGAAATAGCAAGGAAATGTAAAAGTCCTGTGGCTTTCCCCAGGTTCCTTCATTAGGAAATGGGACTTCATACCCAAGCCTAAAACTTACCCAATCTGCACCAAGACTCAGTACTGGGGTATGTTGAACCCCATCTCATACCCTTTATTGCTAATTTGCTTTCACTCTAACCACCACCCCACACTACTCTCTAGCTTTCTCTTTTTTCAATGCAGCACCTGCAGGGCTAATAGCTTTGCAAAGCGGAGGAACCTTATAGAAGTGGGGACTGGTGGGCACTTTGTCCCCACATTGCTAACAGTATGGGCAGCCAAGATCCCTCATATTCACTGCCAAGCCTGAGGTCATTTGGCCTGCCACTCTGCATTGCAGCTTCTGAAGGTAGGAAGAATGAACACCAGAGCAAGTGTACTTGTGCTCGCCTGTCCATAGCAGCAGATTTCCTACTCCACTCGGCTCAAACAGGTGCATGGAAGTACTGGGACACCTGGCACTAGAGCCAAAGACAAAATTCTGTGGCCTCCTTCCCAGGTCTTAGCCAGTAAACAGTAGCAGAAATCAACAGTCACAAGGGTATAATTGTCATTAGTATGTAAATTTTAAAAGCTCAGTCAAAAAATATCAATACCTCCCACTTAATTTATTACTATATAAAGACGGATGGTAGTGAACCGTAGCATTGATTTTTAAAGCCCTTAAAAAAAAATAAAACTGCAAGGAAGAAAATGGTCAAAGACAACCTAACACTAAATGCTCTGTCTCAAAATTAATCATTGTGCTTTTCAAATACAACACAACACAACACAACACAACACAACACACACACACACTTCCCTTCCAGAAAATACTGTATCCTCAGCTTATGTGGCTTGATTGTATTGGATGGCCTTTTCTGAAAATGGAGACGTGGGCCAGGCTGTTTATGTAAAGAGCCTCAGCGATAGATTAGATGTAAAGATGGGTTAGCATTTTTATGGTATCGACAGCAACCATTAGGCAGCCACACTCCAGTCCCAACACTGAGAGGAAATCGAAGACGGCTCCCTGGCAGGACAGGACAGGGCAACCAATCAGCACTGGAGCTCCAGTGGGCCAGGCTGCCCCCCATCTTCTGGGGTGGGAGGTGGGTAGATTTGTGGCACCCCCTCCTGTTTACTCCGATGTTCATAGGACTGGTCATGACCACCAAGCAAATAAGTGAATTCATCTTGATGTCTAGAATTATTGTAGAGAGCCAGCAACCCTTGGAATCGGGGCAGGGTGTGAATGACAGAGACATCAGAACAGTCTCAGCCCTGGGCCTTTACAGGACGGGTCATGTCTCTGTTGCTGACATTTTCAAATGTTTGCACCTAGAGAGCAGGAAACGAGGTGGTGGTAGTGAGAAGGAGGGAGTGAAAAGGATGTTCAGGTTCTCAGCAAGGATGGGAGATCACAGCTACCCTGTTTAAACAGATGGATCCTTTCCACATGCAGGAGAAGGATGACCTTTTTCTGTCTCTCTCTCTCTCTGTCTCTCTCTCTCTCTCTCTCTCAACATTCCCAGGAAGTCATGGCTTCCATAAGAACAAGAAATTCAAATTTTATATCAAAAAAGAGAAGATAATTTTTTCCCACTTTCTGAAGTCAAGATCCCATCTCTTCAACAAACCTTGTAAACGCTGCACTGTTGTCTTGGACTTTCTTAGGGCATCAGGAAACTTTGCTTATAGAGCTGATTCAACAATTAGGCTTGAAGTCCAACACAGTTCCTCACATTCATCAGTCTTGAAATAATTCACCCCCCCACATTTGTTTTTGGTCCAGAAAAGCCCAATCTCCAATAAGAGCTGTTCCTCAGGGTCCCTGCCATTAGAGTGAATCTTTCTAATTTATCAGGTTGCTTCTGCCATATCAAGCAGCAGACCAGTTCTCTGCCTCACTTTGCTTCTAAAGTGGAGCTGCTGCGGTTCAAAATGAACATCAAGTTGCTAGCTGTCTTCTTGCTGTAATTGGATTTAGTTCATTATCTTTCATTTCAATAAAATCACAGGAAAACACAGGGATGTAAATGTGTAGGCTAATTGCTTATGGAAATTCAGGTGCCAGTCCTCCTCGTATAAATTTACCCCTCGCAGGAGGAGGACACAGTTGTGTCATTACCATGGAATTTTACAACAATATGTAATTATAGAGAGAAGCAGGTGTAATTAGCAAGTCTTTCCACAAAGCAGGTAGCATTCTTGGTTAAATATTTACAGCTGCACAAACAGCCGGTAATAATGAGCGTTTTTCTCAGCCACACGTTACAGAACATCCAACAAATATTATGAAAAGCGGTCATTATCAGCTCGGTGAGCACGGCTTTGCCTTCTTGCTTGCAAGAGATGCTTCTGCCGTGATTTGCAGGATGGGCGCCCAGGCTGAGTCGGCAGTTAGTGTAGTTTCGAGGGCAGTGAAAACAAGTAACCGAGAGCTCTTCCTCCCTTGTTGCTGCAGAGAGGAGCAATTAAAGCAGTCTCTTTCGAGATGACATCAACCAGGGATCATTGACACAGAGAGAGAATGCCTCGTTTGTTTCCTTGCCTTCTTTTCTTGCTCCCTTTTCTGTCCAAAAGAAACCCACGACCAAACGCAGAGATGCAGAAGCTGCAGGCATGTGGACACCACACCGCCTAAGGGTGAGCCTGACCTGCAGCTGTTGCACAAAATAGAATCATCACGACCCACCCCGGGCAAATACCCTCTGAGGCTCTTTATTACCAAATGATATGAACTTTGACCCAACCTGAGCAAAATTTAATATTTTCTCCCAAATATTTAAGAAATTCATTCCCAGGCTCCAGAGGAGTCAGGGCGTCTGCAGGCATAATTTGACATCTGAATTATTCTGCAGCTAATACGGAAAGCTATTCACAAGCTTATTTGGAGATGTGTCAATCAAGGTATCACCGTGCAGGGGAGACGGACCGAGGCTTAGGACTGCAGATCGCTTCTAGGGAACCGAAAAATGAAAGGAAAGTGAACGCTGATGAATAGGTTACGTCTTCATTCCTGATGCTGACATTATTTTTTCTTCTTGTTAGAAAGTACAGACCTAGAAGAGCAGTGTCCCAGGGATGGGGTTTTTCTCCACACCTGTAAAAACATTTTAACGTTTATTAAAAATGATAACCATAAACCACAAACATGGTGTCGGAACTCGCCTCTGCTCATTTTAACACACTGATTAAGATTTTAAGCAACGCTTCTAAATTAGACTGTCAGACCGCTGTCGCCCGCATGGGGCGGAGGTTCTGATCTCATGCAGGCTTGTTCGAGCAAGCAGCCTTTCTGGGTTGATTGTGAGCCGGGCTAGTGAGGGTCAATGTTCTTTTATACATTTTTCTGTAAATTGGGGGTGATGCGATTAGCTCTGATTGTCTGTGAGATGTGGCTCAAAATAAAATGACCAGCTATGATATTCTTCTCCTCAGATATTTCCCTGATGACAAGTAACAATGTTAATTACCCACTGCAAGGATCTGGAAGATACCGGGATTTTAATCTTTTAAATTCAGAGTCATTTTGTTCCTATGAGCAAATATGCATATATATATTATCATAATCTACTACTGGCCTTTTCCTTTGAGAGGATATTGCTATTACTGTTGATTTGCAATCTTAACAAACTTACCTAAGAAGCCTGTGGTGTGCCAGAAAAGAGATTCTTTGGTCTGTGCCTCTATCAAAATTGAGGGATGACTTTGTTTTTACAAGATAAATAAAAGAACCTGGTCTTTGATTATCTATTTCTTCTAGCGTTGTTCTTGGGAGGTTCTGACAACCAGTGAGCTTGGCTGTGTCTGCTAACATAGAAGGTTCTAGAATGGGTGCTTACTACGGTAAACAATGTCTTCAAGTTCGAATCCTATGAGGGCTGGACTATTAACCAGTAATCTGACATCATGCCCCCTCAACTCCAACTAAATTGGGAATGTTGTCAGCTCACCAAGAAAACTCTATAAAAGTGTTCTAGGCTGAAATGTTCCCACTATTTTCCTCAGAGAGCTGTTGAGGGTTTTAGAAACTTTCATTTCCCAAGAGGAATCTATGACAAGAAACAAAGTTCTACCTACAATAAGAGGATTCACTGCCTGACCTGGGATGCTCAGTTATTTATGGGGTATCGGAATGGACTTGATTTTATGTACTCTCAGCTGGAAGAAAACATAAAATTTTATGATATTAAAATAAATTAAAATCAAATAAACAGGAACTCAAATTTAAATTTGTTAATTTTTTTTTTTTGGTTTTTTGGGTCACACCCGGCAGTGCTCAGGGGTTACTCCTGGCTCCATGCTCTGAAATTGCTCCTGGCAGGCACGGGGGACCATATGGGGCACCGGGATTCGAACCTATGACCTTTTGCATGAAAGGCAAACACCTTACCTCCATGCTATCTCCCAGGCCCCAAATTTATTAATTTTTGAGGATAAAACAGGAGGCCTGGAAAAATTCTCTCAGAAACTATCACCTAACTCTTGCCTACCCCCAGAGGAACCCAAATTTTGGTGTAGGTGTGAGCCAAGTGCTTTCTTTACTGGGCAAAAGTGATCCGAGTGTTTTAGAAAGTCTGGAATTCTCTGACCTTCAGCAGTTTCTGATCTGGGGTCTCTCTTCCTGTTTCCTAGTCAGGCATAAAATTAAAGTGATCTGGACTACATCATCTTGCCAATAGTGTTAAGTTGAATGCAGAGGACTTGGCAGAGCAGAGAGAGAAAGTCTGGGCAGGGAAGCCATGGGGTAAGGGCAGGAAAATAGGGAACTTCACAAGTTGATGAGCTCAGAAGTCAAGGAAACAGCTTGCCAAATCTTATCCTAAAGGGAAGAAAAACGGAGACATCCCAGACCAGATCAGATTTCGGTAAGATTTTAGTGGGGAAGCTGAAAAAACATTTAATAACATTTATGCAAATTTACCACAAGATGCTAACTAACCTAGAACAAAAGCAGAAACGTGACTGCCATGTTTTGAGCTTACCATGTGCTCAAAGTCTCCTCACATAAACCCCATCATAAACTTCTTTGCTACAAGAGTTTGATAGGGGAACTGGTCTAAAATCTTCCTGAGGACAAGAGGTAGCTCAGAATTTGTTCAACATCTCCATAATATGACAAAATAGATGATGGATGGAAGGAGGGATGGATAAATGATGGACATACAAACATGGGCGGATGGATGATTTATGACACCTTATCTCCCCAGATCCCATTAGTGGGACTTCAGAATGACTTCCTTGAGATGAATATAGAAACATAGATGTCATCCAGAGAATACAGGACAGAGAGATAGAAGGGTAGACTCTATAGCTGGAATAGTAGGTAAAAAAATGTAGTTGGTGAGTTGTCTGTTTGGCCAATTGTTTCTAGACTGTTAAGGTCACCTATATGTGAATCACCCCCTTTCCTCATACCCTTACCTTTCCTACTCCCCTATTCAAATTCAGTATTATATATTGTCTGGAATGGAGAACTGACCTAAGCACTGGAAGAAGTTTGCAATATCCTGGTCTTTATCCACAAGACTCCAGTGGCACTCTCCTAACTGTGGCCACCAATTATGTATCCATGAATGGCCAAAGTTACCTTATAGAAGAGCAAATTCTCCTCTGCTCTAAAAGGTTTAATCCTCTTTCAGCTATTTTATTATCAACTAAACTAAATTTAGATATTGACTACCCCCAAATATGCTTGTCTGGTCCAGACCTCTCTTTTAAGTATGAACTTATTACCATTAGGATCCAACTTGGGTCCCCTCTTTTTCAACCTACCCCAAACACATAATACACATACACACATACACACACATATAATATCTTCAGTTCACTACATAAACCCATTTGAATATTTTCCTACAACTACCTTCTGCTTTCCCAATTCTCATATCTTTACCCATCCCCAAACAGCTGTACCAAACAATTCCTGACTCATCAGTCCTGCCTGTTCATGCCTTGTTCACAGCATCCAATTACAGGTTTGCAAGGAGCTAGGTTGCTACTCACTTTCCACTGATGATTCTTAGAAGGCCAGACTCCCTCTGTGGTTGAAGGTCTACCTAATAAAACCCTGCCAGCCATTCTAGACTCTTCACAGGCCACTTGTATCAAATGTGGCCTAGTCTTCAAACATGAGTTCTGTTGCCAGAGACATCCATCCTCTTCACTATATTGACCCTGTGTATCCTTAAGGACTCCATTTTACTCTGGGTTGGTTACCTTTGTCCTGATCCCTGGGTGACCTGTTTCTACCCGCTTCTACCTCTCTCATGACTATAACCTTCACTGAACCATGTATGCCACTTTAAAGAGGGTCTTCTATACTGGACTTTAAACTCTGTGAAGATGGAGACCACAAGAATTTTAGACACCACAGTCTACATTTATAAACAATTCAATATGGTGGCCATGTTTGGTTACTGGGCATTGAAACGAGGCAACTGGGAATAAGATTTTATTTGTCTTACAGTGGGACTTCTAAACAGTGTTTAGGGGGCCAGACCACTTCCTATAACACTTGGCCCACCTATTCAGGTTTGATGGTTTTATGTTTTTGTCCAGAAATGTGATTTTATGTTTTTGTCCAGAAATGTGATACTACTCGAACTCTATGATACTAAGAGCCAAGAGGAAGTGGGAGTTTGGGGTGGGGGTGGGGAATAACAAATCAGGGATTGAATTTTGGACCTTATGCTTTCCAGTCATCGTTTTTTTTTTTTTTGGTTTTTGGGTCACACCCGGCAGTGCTCAGGGGTTACTTCTGGCTCCATGCTCAGAAATTGCTCCTGGCAGGCACGGGGGACCATATGGGGAACCGGGGGATTGAACCGCGGTCCATCCTAGGTTAGCGCAGGCACCTTACCTCCAGCGCCACCGCCCCGCCCCTCCAGTCATCTTTGCTACCTCCTAACACCTAGATCTGTTTTAATTGTAAATAAACACTAGCTTTTTGACAACCAAGAAAAAAATAATATAATATGAATCTTGGAGTAAAAATATTGGGGTGAAAATATATATAAAGTATATTATCTCATTTTCACTTTATTAATAGTGATTGCTGGAATGCATAATTACTCATGTACCCTACATTAGGATTTTAATGGCAGTACAAGTCTTAACCCGGTATCTGATCTGGAAAATAGTTGGGATTTGCTTTTAAATGTAATGAATAAACTTAATTAACAAACCATCTACACACAGATAAGGTACAATGTCAACCAAATCTGTGGTTCTTCTACTTAAAATCCGCTTATTTCCCATGCCCACAAGGTCCTTCAGATCCAACTCTGCCTATGACTGCATGAAATTTCCTTCTACAGTTTATCTGCCCAATACTCTCCAACATCTTTCTATGTCTAGGAAGTCATCCCTGGGTCATTCTCATAAAATGGGGTCTAGGGCCAGGGTATGCCATCCACCTACCCATCCATCCATCCCACCATACATCTATCATATAACCCACCACCAATCCACCTATCTATTCATCCTCCTATCCATCCATTTATTCGTCACACCAATAAATCAGCTGGCCATCTACCTGCCCATCTATTTATTGATCCATTCACCCACCTATCCACCCACCTACCAATTCACTCACCTATGGATATGACCCATCTATCCATTCACCTAGCATCCATCCATTGATTCATCTACTACCTATATATTCATTCTACAGTCATCTATTCACCAATGCATTCATCTATCCACCTACCGATTCAGCTACCCACCCACCTATCCATATATACACCCATTCATTCACTGTGTTGGCTTCTATCAATCCAATAGTGAGCAAAATCTGAGCTTCTTCCTGTCCTCGGTAAGCTTTTAGATTCGATTTTTCTTCAGACTCTGGGTTACTAACAGGTGTGAGTCTTTCATGTCAAAAATGCTGCCCCTAGCTCAGAGCTTGGTTTGTAGAACACACTCTGTAAATGTTTCATAGATAAATGATATTAATGGATATTAAAGGTCTCACAGTCAAGTTTCACCAGTAAAGCTGTTTTCCATCAAACCTCCATTATGGGTGCTGGTCTCCTCTCTCTCTTCCTGATGGGAAAAGGGGAGATGGGCTGGCTCAGCCATAGAGTTGCCAGTTAGGCTAGTCATTTGCTCAGGGATTATTGAGTCCCCTACAGAGGAGGATTACTTTGCGTCCAAACTCACCAGGCGTGGGAATAGCCCGCTAAATATTTGCTGAGAGTTCCTGACCTTTACCTTCTGTCCCCTGGCCCCACAGGGCCAGTGCTTGAAGAATGGCTGCAGTTGACTGGCAGCTCATAGCTCCTCCCCATACTGGTCTCCGAGCTTCCAGCCTGTCTCTTCGGTATTCAGACCAGGCCTAGCTGGAAGGGCAAAGCCTCTGCTTCGTCACTCTTAATATTAAATAGGGAATGCATGCTGCTCTCCATGTTGACTCTGCTAAGACCATTCATGCCCTGGATGGCATCACTTTAATTTGTGTTCTTGGAGGCAAACCACTGTCATAGGAGAACTGGCTGGGAGAATATTGCTTATATTAAAGATCAGGATGGAGGGGGAAGCCAGCTCTGACCTGCAGCTCTGCAGTGAGAGGATTGACTCAAAGAAAAATGAGACCATTATTGAATATCTGTGATAAGAGAGAGGATGAGGAGGGAGGCTGTAGCTTCTGGGAATTCACCATTTCTCCAAAACCCCTGCATCAAGATGAGTCACTTAAGTGGTCCACAGAAACTACCTGTTGGGGTTTTCAAGAACAGAGACAATGAGAGTGCTGCTTAGTGAGGTTTACAGCAACAGAAAGCAAGAGGCCAACTAGTCCTGGAAAGTCAGACCCTCCCCCATAGACTAGGGTAAGGGAGTGGAAGACCAGAGGAGACTGTCCCCATGGAAAGGGGGTGTCCAGGAAGGTAATCAAGAGTTCTTAGTGACCTGGGGGATGGGGAGAAGATTTTTTGATAAAAAAATAATCCAGTTAAGGACTAGAGAGATAGTACAGGGGTTAAGATGCTTGCCTTTGCATGTACCCAATGATATTTCAATCCCAATTCCACATGTAGTCCCCTGAGTACCACCAGGTTGTGACTTCTGAGCCTAGATCTAGGAGGAAGCCCAGAGCACAGCTGGATGTGGACCAAAAACAAACACTTTCTTTCCATTGATTTTGGGGCCAAAGAGATAGCACAGTAGATAAATCACTTATCTTGTTTATACCAATCCATATGATCCCTGGCACTATGTATGTTCCAAAGATTTGCCAGGAATGCTCCCTGAACAGAGTCAGGAGTAAATTCTGAGTACCATTGGGTGAGGCATAAGAAACGCCCTCCCGCCAGGCAGATAGCTGGCTTCTGGTGCCTTGATCCTGGAGGCCAGCTCTACCTAGATACTGGGGTTAGGGGACAGCCCTGCCGAATGGCACTCTCCCTTGCTTGGGGGATGCTGGCAAGCCTGGCAGTCCTCCAGCCGTTCCCCTATTTCTCCCCTTTTTTCCAGGTCTTACCTGGTTGCCGGCCCATGTGGACTCTATGGTGGTCCTCTGTCTTTCCGCCTTTGTCTCCCTACTCTAAGGGGGTGGGGGGGAAACGCACTGGGTGGAGGGCGGCCGAAGCAGCACTGGTGTATGTATCGACATTCACTGGTATTTTTTTTCCATTGGTCTCAATTTTGAAAACCGCTCAGGGCTAATGCCCCCGCGCCTACCACATATATTCAAAATAAAAATGGGAGGATGGACTCTCAGTCTGGGAGAAGACCACTTTGCGTGGGGGTACCATATATATTCAAAATAAAAATGAGAGGATGGACTCTCAGGCTAGGAAGAGGCCAGTACCTTTTTTCTACTTGTTCACTCTTTGCGGCTTCTTGGCCTCTTCCTTTCTTCACTGTGTAACTGTGTTTGCTAGTATACTAGGTTTCTGATTAGTTCCCATATACAGTGATTATTGAGTCCCTTCTCTCAACTTAGATTGTTTATTTTCCCCACTTTTTTATCCCTTTGTTATTTGTTAAATAAGGAAGTTAGTACATGAACTGTTCGATAAGGTATTTTGGTGAAAGAGTCCCTTTCTATCTTTCCTTCCCTTTGTTATTTGTCAAATAAGGAAGTTTGTAGAAGTCTCCCTCCATTTAACTTTTATATAAGAACCAAGTCAATTGGATTGTTGGACTTGTTCTAGCATCCCCATAGGCACCAATTTCGTTGTGAATAGTTCAATAAGGAAGTTTGGTGATAGAGTCCCTCAGTTTAATTCTTATGTTTGAACCAGGCCACGGGGATTGTTGGACTTGTTCTTGCGGTCCCCTTATGTGCTGAAAACGCCAGGTGGCATTATTCCTTGTTTGCATGGGCACATTAAAATGGAAAATACTATACATACAAAATAAGTTCTTATCTAATAAATATAGGAACATACAAATCTTGTGGTGCAACGGAGCCTTACAAACCCTGAACATTGACATGATGACCTGACACAGGCCTCAGAGGTTTGGGTATTTTCCAGTTACACCTGAACCAGGGAAGCCATCTATGAAACATCCAACATTGTTTATGACGTCACCTGGAAGCAATCTTCTACCAGGGAAGACCCTACTGCTGCTCTGACATCGATTTACTCAAAGGAGTCTTCCCTTAACATTGAGAAGACTTAAACAACAACAACAACCTGTGTATTTGACAGGGCTTTCTGCATTGCCTGTTAATTGCAATTTGAAATTAGATGCCGCTCCGCACCATCCTGACTTCATTGTAGGATATACAGATGTCAGGACCTTCTATACAGAAACCTGAGATCAACAAGAGACTGTGAAAAATATAACTGTATGGGCACTCTCATATCTTTCTAAGCAAGTTTTGTTCAACAATGACCGGGATTGGTTCAGACAATGACAGGGATTGGACAAACTAGTTTGCCTGGAGCCTAGAAATGGTCTATTGTCAGGAAACTCCAGGGGTAGGATCTCCTTGTACTTTGGCCAAAGTTTTTCCTTTCCATGAACTCCATACTTTGGTGGGCCCATGCAAATTAAAAAAAAAGGAATATATGCTTGGGAATAGAGAGAAAAGGAGGATAACACTGGTGGTGGAAAGGTCCTCATTTATTGTCACTGTGTAGTTGAATAACTTTAAAAACTGCAAATGATAATGTATCTTGAAAAAACTGGCTGTGAGACTGTACAAGCACATACTTTCCAAAGAAAAACTGTTAATTGCTAAGTGTCTTATTTACTATTTAATTAATAGGTATTCTATCAAGGCTTAAAGAACTTGTGACATGTGAATTTAAATTAGCAATGTACATTACCATATCTTACACACCTGACCTGTTATTGGTCTAATATTTTTACTGTTATGTACTGCTTTACATCTCAATAATGAAACAATAAATTAAAAAAAGAAACGCCCCCCCACCAAAAAAGGTTAAATTTGGTTTTCAGAGAAATGTCACATAATTTTAACAAATTTATTGAGACATCTTTGATACATAAAAATTATACACATTTAAGTTGCTTAATGTTTCTAATTAAGCTAGATGACAGTTCTCCTCTGCTCTGCAATGATGGTTAATATACTATGTTGAGACAATATAAAGTCTTATCCTAGTAGCAAAATTCAAGTAGACACTATAATATTAACTGTTTCCACTTTGTTGTAAAATCAGCTGAGCCTACTCAACTTACATAACTGAAATTTTGCACAATTAGACCAAAAGAAAATGCCATTCTCATGGAATTTGTTTATTATGGAGTGTCTTGTCTTCAAAGAGAAGGCAATCCTGCCCTTTGCACCACCATGGACAACAGACAAACCAGGAGGTCTTACGATGCAGAAGCTGACGGGTAGGTTCTCACTTTTCTTGGAGTTTAAACCAATCTCAATGAGAGAATAAAATGGTGGTTGCCAGTAGTGACCAAAACAATCCAGGAGAAATGATGAAGTGTTGACTAGGTGCACATTCTTGGGTGGGGTGTTCTTTTAAGAGGTGTCTGGGGGTTCAGGGCTACTCCCAGTTAATTTTAGCCATTTGCAACTGGAGTTCAATGCTTTGTTTGAGGTTACTTTTTGGTATCAAGGATTACCTACCTAGGCAATATCAGTGGTACTCAGGGGGCCTCCAGGGCCTACCCAGTGAGGCTCTGGGGGCCATACTGTGTGGTCAATATTTGCATGTATCCTAACTTCTGTAATACCTCGCCAAGCCCTCATGTGACATTTTAAATTGTGGTAAATGTACATACAATAAAAGTTACCATCTGGACCACTTTTTGGATGTACACTTCAAGGGCATAAAGTAAGTTTCCAGTGTTGTACAGCCACTCTCTTGCTTCCAAGTTTCTGTCACCCCACACAAGTGCCCATTAGGCTACTCTCTCCAAACCCAGTCCTAGTTACTGCTATTCTGCTTTGTTAGGGTGAATTGATCTCATTTTATCAATGGTTCAGATAGAGTCATACAATAGGGCCTTTGGTGTCGAACTTTCTACAGCATAATATTTTATCCTGCTCCAGAACACATCAATTCTGGTTCTGGCTGGATCTCTATAAACATCTCTGTTCTGTAGAATCTATAATGCACATCTTCACTTGGCGGGAGAAATGCTCTGATCCAGCAGGGCTGTACCATGTACTACCCACCCTGAACCCTACCAGGCAGTATAGCTCCCATAATTCTGTAGGGAAGAGTTGTGTGGAGAGTTCCCAGTGGACACAAATAAGTCCCACAGAGAAGATCATGCAAGAATCAAGGGGAAATGAGATTTTGAGAATGAAGTATGGAGGAGATGAAGCATCATTTCTGGAAATTGGCAGAGGGATGGGGGCTGTGTTTATAGGTCAACTTGGGTTTGTTACAGGGGTGTTCATATTTGATTTTAGGGGTCTTAACCTGCTCCAAGCACTGTTTTTCTAAGATGGCTTTATCCTCACTAGTGGACTCAAAGAGGAACAGTTCTTTGCCCAAGGTGGCATACATATCAAGGAACAACGAGGGCTAGAGGGCTCAGCCAATCTGAATACTGCCTAGACTGCCCTCCAGCCTATGCCTTGTTTCCATTCACAAAAGTGTCTCCCAGATACTCCTTGGGAGCACTGGAAAAAATCTGGGGGAGTTATTTATCCTCTTAAAGAAGGTCAATTTCCAGGGGACTCTGAGCACCATTTTTCTAAAAAGTGGGTGGAGGCCCAGTGAGTTGGGAGGTTGCTACATGCAACACTTATTTTCTTCCCTAGATGTTGACTTTTCGTTTTCATTAAAGACCCTCCTGGATAATCCTTAAATTAACCAGTGCCTCGCCCCAACTGCTTATTTTTATAATTAGAAAGAGGATTGATTTTTTTTCCAGGAAACTACCTAAACAGGTGAGAAGACAGAGACAAGACCCAAGATTCAGGATGCTTCTCTGAAGCCTGAAAGAAGCTATTTGGACACATGTAAAAGAGAGTGTCACCTGGACTCCCTGTGCTGGGAGTGCATGACCAACTCCCTGTGCTATACCTATAAGGAGCTAATTAAAATACAGTCAGGCTGGGAGGAGGAGAGTCTATGGAAGGCTGGAAAAGATAAGATGCTGACATTTTCTTGGGCTACCTAAGTGGCACATATAGTTTCATATGCTGTCCCCTTTCCCTTACACCCCAGTTGATGTCCATGAGCACTGCAGTAGCCACTACCATACCATAAAAGGAAGTATCATGTTGAGTGGCAGCAGTAGGCTTCAAAAGGGGAAACAGCACCCAAGTCCCTGTTCTCTGAGCCAGGGCTAAGTTCCTGAGATATCACTCAGAGGAGAAAGAAAGGTAGCAGGAAAGCGCCAGACTTCCTCTTTTCAATTTCCAGTATACCCCAAGTCCAGAATGGGGTGAACAGAATAACAAGCAACAGGTACAAAGAAGACATGAGCGTGAGTCCAAATAGCAGGCATAATGCATAGTCATCAATAAAATCAGGCTTAGAGGACCCTGGGACCCTCCCCTGAGACAGCCCTAAAGATCATTGGTGGTCCCCACTAGAAATGAATTCAAGGACCAAGGATGTGATACGTATCCTTTGCAGGGAGCTAAATGATCCCCAATT
Organism: Crocidura indochinensis; assembly: GCA_004027635.1. Lineage (NCBI taxonomy): Eukaryota > Metazoa > Chordata > Mammalia > Eulipotyphla > Soricidae > Crocidura > Crocidura indochinensis. The sequence goes on along the minus strand of PVKC010009661.1, from coordinate 3,983 downwards.
TAGCAGCTGCAAACTTCCTGGCCTGACCCTTGCTCAGGGTCTTTCAACACTGCTTCAGGTTGGGGGAAGGACCACTGAACCATATCACATGTCTGTGGCCCTTGACAGTGGCTGGTGTCTCAGAGAATAGCCTAGGGAAACTTCCTGAGTGGGCCATGGGATAGACAAGTCAGTTCTTGCTTTGAAGGAGAGGGATGCCGTTGTGGTGGGAGAGGTTAGAGCAGAGATGTGGGCTGGTGAGTCAACCATTCAGAGAAGATATTTAAAGTCACAGGTGGAGACTCCATTGCCCAGGAAGCAAATGAGCATAGAGAAGAGGGAGGCCCAGATCCTCTTACATGAGAGAAGATATCAGTGAAGGGTGCTAAAAAAAACAAGCAGTCCCCAAAGTGGGCAAAAAACTAGAAGTGAGGGTCCGAAGAAACCCCACTATACTCCAGACAGCTCTACTGCAAAGGAGAAGGAAACAGTTATGTGTGGAGAGGAAGGTGAGGACAGAGAAGTGCAAATAAGTGAATGCTGATCACTAATTCTCCAGGGAGGACTGTGTCCATCTATCAGCTGGCCCCAACAGAGAATAGTTAGAGGAACTGGAGGCACAATTGCAGGTAGCAGCTATCTCCCCTCCTGCCCTGAATGACCCTTACACTAGCTGAGTGTTTTCTTCCCCAGGAGGGTGCAAGTCCCTGAGGGCCAGGATCTTTCTCTGCCTTCCTACAGCTCCACAATGAAGAACCCTGATCCTTACTTGAGCTCCTTCCATTTTCTCCTACTAGTATGTTCATATCTATGTTTGCTTTTGTTTCCCTAATGACTCATGTGGAGAGAGAAATGCCTTATTTTCTTTCATCTATTTTATGTTCTCAGGTATCACATCCAATTCTACCATCCACTTTGAGAAGTGTCTACAGTTTCCCTTTCCATTTTACTGCCCAGTTTGTCCTTTTCTCCTATGAAGATGATGTGCCAGAAGGCACCTTTAGGCCTGCATATGTCCCACCTTCCTCAATCTACAGAACTTTGACTTTGACTTAGCAGTGGAGGCCCTAACCACATTTCTATAAATGCAGGGGCCATACTGGTAGGCTCAGCTGTTGACCCTATTCAAGAATGGTCTCAGTTAAAGCTTTCTTGTCCAAACCTTCATATCTCTCAGAGGCCTACATTCTGTAACCAGTTGTTAATGGGACCTGAAGCCCCCTTATGATTGCTCAGGGCTATCCTGAGGGGTCATCCCAGTCACACAGTTCCCAAGTTGGACTGAGTCCTTCACTGCCAGTGTATTATGCCCAGGCTCAACCCTTGCCATAGATGCTCCCTTCTCTTCTCTCCTCTTCCCCAGCATCTCTTCTGGGGACTGCACTAGCCTTACAAATTCTGGTCCCTCTTTTTCCACCTATCCCATTGCCTGTCAATTCTCTGTTCACCGTCTGCTGTGCTGCCACCGCTTCTGCCCTGAGAGTGGCATACACTCTTTGCCTTGCCAATATTGACCTGTCCATGAGCAGCTTGGGACCACACATAGTTCTGTCAAGTTTTTGGTGATGGTTTCAACCTTGTGATTGCTCCTGAGAGAAAGGAAGGCACTGGCTTTGTTCACCCACATCCTTAGTCCTTCCTTGTTTCTCAATCTCAGTGAGGGATAGGAGTGCACTGATTTAATTGGCAAAGTTCCTGGAGGGGACAACAGTTGAAACTATGACCCAAGTGGCATTTATAGACTTGGAAGACCTAAATATATGAGACCACTGAAAAGGAATTCCCTGTCACTAAGAAGATGTTTCAAAGATGGGATTTTCTTTTGAACAGCACAACAGGTTATTTTACCAACCTGCATTCCCATCCCTGGTCTTCAAACAATGGGCAAAGACTTTCCTTGCCTCAGGCCAGAAGCAAGGGCCTCTTCAGAGGCTCTGGTCCCGAGGGATCAGGTAGACGAATATTGTCACCCGTGGCCCTGCCCTGGACTTGGCCCCTTTGTGGGGCCTTGTTTTCCTTCCTTCATACACAGGTTATGGGATGGGTAGGAGAGAGCTCAGTGCCTTTCATAATGGGAGGTCAAACGAAATGAAAACCCACCTCCCTTGCCCCATCATCTGAATTCCTACATTGGCTATGACATGGCTAAGGGGAAAATATTGGATTTATTTTTATGAGTTAGTCATCACCTAAGGCCCTTAAGAGGAGCTGTGCGAAGTGAATCCATTCCGAAGGTCAGAAGGTCATAGCTAACTTGTAAAAATAAATCCAATATTTTTCACTCTGTCTTATTAGATTTATATGATGCAGACATCCAAGGGAGGTTTGTTTTTTATTTTTTTTTAAAAAGGTCATTTTCTTGTACTATTTAGAGTATTTCTTCTTAGCCTCTACCAAAACCTCTTGTTGTTCATCTGTCTAGTGAGTGTCGTGATTTACAAAAGAAATGGGGAAGGGGAAATATGGGGTTGACAGCAAGTAAGGCACTTGCCTTGCAGAGCCAAGAGTAAAGCCTAAGCACCCCCGGGTGTGGCCCCAAAACAAAAAAAATTTTCAGGGTTAGAGAGAAAGTACACACTAGTATACAGTTGGCCCTGATTCCATCCAACGTGTTGCAAGGGTTCCCTAGGTCTTCCAGGTGTAACCCCCCTATTGAAGAATCGCAAATAAACTCTGAGTACTTCTGTGTGTTGTCTCTAAACAAAAAAGCAAAATATTCCTTTTGAAAATGAGAGCCCAAGCATCTTCCCAGCATAATGTGGTCATTTCTCCTATGCAGTATCCATGATCCACACCTGCCAAAGACAGAGCAGGGCAACTGACCAAAGGTATTTCATAGATAGTGGTACCAGAGGGTTGGAAAACTACATCTTCATCTGGAAAAAAGACTGAATGTCTCCATTCTTCTTATCCATGCATCCAAAGGAAGAGCCTTCCATTTATGCACTAGGTGTTGGTACACCATCAGGGTCTCTCTGCAAAAAAAAAAAAAAAAATGGTCCTCGGTTGCTGAGGAAGTATCCTCGTACATGCCCTACTGCTTTTCTCCTCCCACTTCTTTATCTGTGCTCTGTCCTCTAGCTCGGACATTTCTTTTCTCCATCAGCAGAAGGACCAATTAGAAATTTTGGGTTAAAGTGATAGTTGGACACTAGCATTGCACGCAGCCTACCTGAGTTCAGTGCCAGGCCCTCTACATGGTTCCCAAAGCACTGCAGGAGTGATACTTGAGCACAGAGCCAGAAGTACTGAGCACCATCAGGTGTGGCCCCCAAAGAAACAAACAAAACAAAAACAAAAACAAACTAAAATTTGCATTGAACTCCAGCAAGGGTGATAACTGTGAAAAACCCCAATAGGCAACTAGAAGGAAATAAGGGTGTTTCCATCACTGTGGCAGTTGGAAGACAAAAACCGAGATGCTGGCAGGTTTTTACCCCTCCTGTACTTCCAGAGTCTGGCTCTGTGATCCCCATCACTGCCAGGGAACTCCCACTCCCAGCCTACACTCTGCCTTTTAATATCAACTCTGTTTTGAAGACGCTATCTCCAAAGGCATTTGTTATTGAGGTGCTGGAATTAAGGTTGCAGCATAGAAGTTAGGGCCTATACTTCAGTCCTGCACACCCTCCAGGACACTAAACATTCTCTCCACAGTAGCATCTGTGTCCAGAAGGCTAACAGCCCCTCCCTATGGGTCAGAAGCATCTGAGAACCCCTGAAATGAGCAGCAGCGATGTTTGAATTATCTTTGTCATGCAAACACCAGCCATACCCATTCCCATTATCTCACCTTATTGCCTGTGGTAAGTGTGTGCACACTGTTCCTGCCCCACCATTTCTCCTGCCCCCTTTCTCCACTTACAAAGCTACTTCAAACATTAAAGAAAGTTGCTGCACTGACTGATTCCAAAAGTGAGAACATGGAAGTCTTCATCATGGGTTTTACTCCCACCTAAGTTTTTTAAGCTGAAACTTCTCAGGAGAAAAGTCTCTCTTTCTCT
>PVKC010009660.1:0-26565 GCA_004027635.1 Crocidura indochinensis | reverse complement strand
GGAGGGAGCTTTGGGACAATGGTGGTGGGAATGTTGCACTGATGTAGCGGGGTGTTCTGTACATGACTGAAACCTAACCACAATCATATCTGTAATCAAGATGTTTAAGTAAATAAAAATAAATAAATAAATAAGAAGAAGTAAAGGCCAAACAATCATGTATTTGGGGGTAGAAATAACTCATTTTTGTAATTTATCCACTTCAACCCTGTGTAAAACTTACATCTGTGAATAGTATAACATTTTGTTATTCTAGCCAAAAAATAAAATACATCTATATTTATGAAATCTATTTTTCTGCCAAATGCACTGCTCTGCTGCAACTCTTTTATATTGCAGTTCTGAAAAATCTTTGATTTGTGATTCTTCATATACCTTCAACTCATTCTATTTTAGGTGAATTCTTGACACATTTTATTTTAGGTGAATTCATGACACATTTTCAGAAACCAAATTCTACTTCATTCATGCTAGTCTTGATAAGCTTACAAAAGCAAATCTTGTGATTACAAAAACTTTGATCTCCAAAATTTAATCTCAAGATTTCCAGTGTTAGAATCTTCGAGCACCAACATATTCGTATTTTTCTTTTATATTTCTGGGTCACACATAGCTGTGCTCTGGGTTAACTCATAGATTTGTTCATAAGAATAATATCTGAGAGTGTTGAAAAGCATATAAGGTGACAACAGTTGAATCTCAGTAGGTCATGTGCAAGGTAAGCAAACAGTCCACTATATTATCTCTATATCCTATTAAATATTTCTTGAATGATTTGACTTAACTTCATGGATAAAATATATTTAACAGTATTTCCTGAAATACTTTTTACTATCAAATTATCTGATGCCTAAATTACATGAGTACTTTACTTTATACTTGGGACATTTATTGATTTTCTGCTACATATATGCTATTGCATGAAAGATTTTACAACTATAAATATATACATTTTAGTATCACTAAGCAGAAGCTTATAATACTTACTGATTTTTAATAGCAAGTTTAGTTAAGAGATCATTGGAGAATTCTGGAAACATAATGGGCCCCAAGTAATACTGATCTGACTAAAATAAATAGTCTTTCACACTTGCTACATGAGATAGGAAAAGTGTCCAGAAGTATCTAAATCTACTTTTTCTCTTTTTTTTGGGGGGGGGGGACACCCGGTGACTCTCAGGGATTACTCTTGGCTATGCTCTCAGAAATAGCTCCAAGCTTGGAGACCATAAAGGATGCCAAGATATCTAACTGCGGTCTGTCTCCTAGATCAGCCACATACAAGGCAAACGCCCTACCACTGTGCCACCGCTCCGGCCCACTAAATCTTCTTTTGACATTCAAGCTTTTTTTTTTTTACAGAGGCAGGTGTTTAAAATTATATTTTTATGCAGAGTGATTGTGAGAACTGCAAAATTATGCAGCCAGAAGTATCTTCAGAGTACTTATGCTTAAATAATTAAGTGTTATTAGAGTGTATAACTGAAAATAACTCTCAGCATTCCATTGTGTGATGTGAATGACTGGACATGATAAAGTACAGAATAAAGAAAAGGCTTGAGGAATGTTTGAGGGGATATGAGTGAGAGGATATATAAAAATATGTTGAGGTATTTATGTGATAATAGATATTTCTTTAAAACTATGAGAGAAATGTGAAAGGAAATAAATAATATTGAATTTATAAGATTCTGCAGAATAGTAGTGGCAATGTGTAAGTATATGAGTGTATATCAATGAATATGTTAAGCTTAAGAATTTTCATATTCTAAATTTTGTAATGATTTAATATTGATAATTATATAAATATCAGCCAACTACCTAAACAAGTAAATTATATGTGTGTTTAGGATTGTGAAAATATACATTAAAGTCCATATTACACATTTGTTATATTGTATGCACATTTTAATAAAGTGTGCAATTTTTTTCTGTGAGTTATGTGTGATCTACATAATATGATTGTATAGATCATAAGTGAATATTAAGACACATGAACATGTGTATGAATATGTCTCAAAGAACATTGAAGTGTTTTCATGATGCTAGGTTATATGTAGGCTATATAGAGTCATTGGACTCTATAGCAGCAGGAAAACAACATTTACAAGCTACAAGTTTCCATATAGCTTTTTGATTTTACTCTAATGGTATTTTTAATTATGCTTTGACCCTTGTAACTAAGCATTTGAACCTCTGAGAGTAGAAGGTGCACACAATTTTTTTGTACACAACTGGAGAATGACTGGCATTTGGCTCTGAAACCTCTTGATATTTGTAACATGCAAGACAAAGGGCCCCTTGGATTTCTTCTCTGTAAACGTAGCTCTAAGTGACAGAAAAATCAGTTTTCAACACAAGCAGTATGAAATTTCATTACCAATAGGGGTTATATAACAGTCTCCATGGCAACTGAATCACATAAAAATGCAACATCACTGTGAGTTGGTTACTTATAAAATATTGCAGACATCAATATTCTCTTTTAGGTTTTTCTAGTTACATTTCTTTTTAAAGTGTGTTGATATTTCTTTCTATCAAAAAATAAGAAAGTGAAGTGTTGACAAAATGAGTGGAAACTGAACCACCTAAACCAGTGGGTATATATGAGGCAAAACTCCCTAGGAATAATGTTGGTGTTTATCATACCCAATGGAGGAAAATTATTGCCTCCCACCACTCTGTAGTAATCCTCATGCATACATATTTGGAGAAGTAATCAGGTAGTCTGAGAAAAAGTAAACAGAAAATCTTAATAAAAATAATATGGCCAGAATGATAGTATAGTAAACAAGGTGCTTGCATTACACAACCAGATTCAGATTTAATCTTTCTACACCAAAGGTCACTCCAGGCATGATCTCTAAAAACATAGTCAGGAGTAAGTACTGGGTACCACTGGGTGTGGCAAAAAAAATTCAAAAAAACTGACAATATTGTATCTCAGAACTTTGATAATTCCTAGGAGTCACAGGACATTGACATAATGTTGGATATGGGAGTATCAGATGTCATTGGGTCGAGAAATTGAGGTTTTGAAAACAAGGATATAACATTAAGGCAAAATCACAGCTTTACATAGAGCTTGTGTTTGAGCTAATATTGTTTGGTCAAATAGCGTCTCTAATATTAAAAATTTAGAAAATATATAGTAAAGGCAGAACAAAATAAACAGAGATGATTATGAAAATATGAAGAGCCATCAGACAGTATTGGAGCTGAAGTAGCAAAGAATAAAATAATTTTATGTACATCTAAGTTATGTGTAAAACCAGGTTCTTAGCGATTTTATAAGCATTTATCTCATTTCAAACACAACTCACTGACCATATCTTCCATATGCCTGGCCTATGTATATATTATTATTTTATTTTACAAAAAGGAAGATTAATAATGTGAACTATTTTTAAGGTTTTAAACTACTTTAACAGATAAGTGAGAAATTAGTTCTGAGAATGATATAACCCAAAGAGGCTGTATACTGTTATTTAAAAAAATCAAACTTTATTTTATTCAAGGCAAATATCTAAAAATTACCTTCAAAAATTATCTGTTAGGGGACATAGAAGTTGATGTTGGACAAACAGGAAAGTTAAAAGCATTTTTACTTCACAGTATAAACAGCATCAGCAATACCTACTGCCTTATCACTAAGTAACTATATGTTATTATAAAAATATTTCCAGATCTTTAGTTACTCTATAAAATTGATGTTATGAAGTTTAAATTAGATAATTGAGTACTGTAGCTTGCACTTAGTAGAATATTACTTGAAAATAGTTTAGCAGAGAGATTACATTACTTATAGTCAAAGTAAATTTAGAATTATTCATCAAATTAACATTAAGTTATAATATATTTCTATGTTCAGGCTTCAATAATCAATGGAAGGTGTATTAATAGAACTTGAGTAGCACACCCTGACTGACTCATGCAGTGTGACCCTCCTAATCACCTCTCCTTAATGTGGAATGTGGCTTGATACCAGACCTAGCTCCAAAAGGACCTCCACTACAAGAACTCTACCCAAGACCTCCCTGCCTGGAGCACACACCCCACAAACAAATCTCAAAAGACAACGGAGAAGCCTATACTTTCATCATAAGTAAAGACCTATATAACACTACCTCTTATCCTGTTTTCCCCAAATGTAAAGTAATCTCTTGTATCACTTTCTCCCTTTATCTTTGTTATTTTTTCTTGTTCGTTTTTTTATTTGTTTGTTTTAGTTTTATTTTTTATTTTTTTTTCTTTTGGGACACACCAGGTGGCGCTCGGAGGATCCCCTGACTCTATGTTCAGAGGTCGCCCCTGGTGGGCACAGGGGACCATGTGGGATGCCGGGATTTGAGTCACTGTCCTTCGATAGGAAGGACAGACGCCTTGCCTCTATGCTATCTCTCCTGGCCCTAATTTATTCCTTTAATTACGTCTTTTAATTTTTAAAAGAAACTTTTTTTTCTTTAGATAGTGTGAGCATATATATTTTTTGTTTTTGTCGTGTGTCTGTTTTCTTCTTAGTCCACCCCCAAATCCACCAGCAATATAATGTAGCACCACTTTTTCCTGCAAAGGCATATTTAAAAAGGGGGGGGGGGAATTTTACGTGTAAAAACAAGCTCTTACCTACTAGGAATAAGAACTCATACCTTTTTACAACACAGGGGCATCTCCCACCTGGAACATATGTCATGTGGAACCAATTTAGACCCCCAGGGAATTAGGCACCAACAGTCCAGCCTTGACTCCAGGATCCCAGACATAGAAATGACAGAGTTCTCCACAACAGCTCCAGGAACGAAATCCCTTCCAGGGCATCCATAATGCTGCCCTGACACCAACATGCACCAGTTCTAAATTGATAACCTGACAATGAGGAAATGGGAACAAATTGAACTAACAACAAGTTGTCCTTTCTCATCAGCCAATGATAAGACAAAATCAGAAGACATGTCACCCTTTGATCTATGCAAAAGCCAAGATTGCTATATACAGATGACTGGTTGTTACAACCAGGACTGGATAGTATGCATCCCGGGACCAACAACATCAACAACTGCTACAGACCTTTTATCACAATTTGATAAAAAATTTCCTGAAGCAAACCTTAGTAGATATTATTTATCCACTGGGATCAAGCGGATGCACGAAACAGACGGAATATGAAATATGAAATATGAAGTATGAAATAAAAATGAAAATAAATGAGACCACACAGAATTACATGGTGTGACCAGTGGTGAGGGAGAGTCCAAAGAGAGAAAGATCACAAAGGAGCTCAGCAGGAGACTTTTGGTGCTTCTGGGAACTGTATTTTCTTTGAGAAAAAACCTGATCTTAAAGATAAAGAGTGAGATATCACAGCCACATATGAAATTATAGCCAAACAATCCACGCAAAGAGGTCAACTGATTTAGACTACTCTGAGCGGGCCTTTTTGACAAATAATTCCTTTTCAGGAGTGCACTACACCTAAGAAGGCTAAGAAGCACTTCTGGTGTGTGCCCTTCCTGAGTGGGGTGTAACAAACAACAACAACAAAGGTCTAGCCTCGCGTTTGGTCTATGATCTGTTCAACAAACAAGATCTCCAATTCCAGAGGTCTGACTGAGGCAATTGCAACTGAACAGGTCTTCTGCAAATATAACAAAAGACTCTATCCCAGGCTTCATCCTAGGAGCAGCATAATGTCCAAGACCACCAACTACAGAAGATGGATTAAAACGACAATGAAGAAGCAGAACTGCTAGAACCACAAAAAAGACAACATCATAAGCTCTATTTCTTGAGCTGTACAGACACCAAAATCTCTAGATACAGAGATTGAACTTAGCAATACATGACAAAGCAGAAGTCTTCAATACACCACAAAATCACCAAGGGGAGAGTAATGATCATGCAAGGAGTCTATAATTAATCCCATGACAGTATACTTCAAGGGTGGATAAACCCTGTATCTCCTAGGCCAAGGGAATTCCCTCTTTAATATCCCTAATAGTTACTGTGCCTATGCAGGGGGGAAAAGAAAAACAAGGCACAAAATAATTGTTTTATCCACATATATTGATCGAATTTTTGATGTCTATATTTTGGTGTAGATATTGAAGTTGATGTCTCCAATTTTATTTTATTTTATTTTATTTTATCTTTCACTTTCTTTTTGCACTCCGACATGGTTTGATTTCACAACTGAGACTATTGTGTGGTGCTTGTCTTTAATGCTCACTGCATATTTAATTTGATATTTCTTTCTGTATTGTTGTGGTGTTTCATTGCTGTTTTCATATCCTCTCTCATACTGAGGTTGAGCCTCTAGAAGGACTCTGCCCATTTTCAGCTTATTTTATTTTATTTATTTTTATTTATTTTTCCCTATTGTATTGCTTTTCTTTCTTTCAAACAAAACCACATAACTCTCAAATAGAGGGGGGAAACAAGGACCAAATAGATATATGATCACTAATAGTAAGCTAGACAAAAAGGGGACAACCTACTCTGGCAGCCCAGGGGGTGATGGTGGAGAATATGGGTTGGAGAAAGGGAACTGGGATGGGGGGAAGCCAAATTTGTTGATGGGTTTTCCCCTGATTCAATGTTAATATGTACCTAAAACACTACTGTGAAAGATATGTAAGCCAATATGATCAAAATAAAAATTAAAAACAAAGAAGTTGAGTAGCAACAAGTGTGGGTGATACAAACCAAGGGTGATTTAAAAAGTGTAATTAATAATACATTAAAATGTAATTACTATAGTCTCCATGGCTGTTCATGGTAGTTTCTAATACCTTTTTTGTTGCTTGCTCTACCCATGTAACTTTTCTTCTCTTTCTTGAGCAGTTCAGCTATATTTACATTTTTGACCTTCCTAATACTTCAGCAACTTCTGTTTGGTCTTCACTCAGATATCAACTTTTAGGGAACATTTTCTTGGACATCATGTTTAAATTTAAAACTTTCATACCACTATTTTAGTGTATATGCTATGCTTTATTTTCCTCCAGTTTTGTACTTTTGACTATGAGTGGAATGCTGCACACACCATAAAGGGTACGGAAAAAGGGTATGAATAATTGTTCACTGCATCAAATAAGCCAGGGCAAGCTTGAGACAGTGAAATGCATATGCTCAGGAGCTTTCTACCTAGTGGAGCATAAGAAAGCTGCCCATAAAAACAGCAGTTTTTTAAAAGCACCAGAATGTGGATGAAAGGAATGAAGACAAAGGGCACCAAGACCCTGAGAGGAGGAATCAATGGCTTATTTTTAACTAGTCACATAATGATGTATCTTTGAAATGTTAAGATGGCAGGAAAAGAGACTGGGAGCCAGCTTTATTTTTGGTGAAAATAGTCATAAACCAACACCACTCTAACATATTACACATTTTACTATCCCATTAGTCTTCTTTTATAATTAATTAGAATCCTAACCCAAATAGTCATTGACTGATTTCTTTATTCCTGTGTGTGAGTTGCCCAAGAGAGTGTCTTATGCATAGTAAATATTTAATAAAATTTATTAAAATAATTATTAATACTGAGTAAATTTTAGAATAAGAGTTAGAGCAGTGGGTATGGCACATGCCTTCTATGTGGCTGATATTGATTGATCCTTAGCATTTTATTTCTCGATCCACCAGAATTGATTTTTGAGTGCAGATCCAGAAGATCTGAAAAAACATTCAGTGTATGCCATAAAAGAACAAAAAGATTGAGTAGTAGTAAATGATAAATTATCAGCCCTGGGAAGGCCTTTGGTTTGAGAACTTTTCACCAATGGGAAGGCATCCAACCCCTCTTGTGGCAGGAGTGCAGGAGAATCTCTAGGAAAACTGACATGTGAATTTTAGAGTGGTAAATAAGAGCAACATGAAGCCATTCAGAATAAGAATTATGTTCACAGATTTCCCAGTAAAAAGCATGGGAAAAAGCTCGAGAGGGCTGTCATGATGATAATCCACTATAGGGACAACTCACTCATCATTGTTATGGTCTTCTTGGGTCTCTAGTTTCTGTGTCACTGTTCAAGCTCCAGTTGTAAAATAAAATTTCAAGAGTTGTTGAGACCACCCACACAATGTTTTTCTAATCCCTTAGGTGGACGGGTCTTATGAAGTTGGGTAGTGGCAGATATATTATACCAAGTCAGTCAGAACAAGATTTATCATAGTTAGCCTGCTTTTTGCTTCATGCATTCCCTGACACGTGGTCTCTCTGTCGAGCTCAAAGTCATAATATCTCTCTCTTTATTTTCCAGAACAAAATTCACCAGGGTGGGGAAAGGTTTTGTAATTTAGGGGGACTTTACATATCAAAGGAAGAGTTACCAGGAAGGGGAAGTCAGCAGAACACCTTTGTTTAGGATTTTAGCTAGACTTAACTTACACCCTATAACCTAGTATATAAAAAGCACAAAGCTCAAAGGTTACTATCTATATTATCTACTATGAATTCTTACTAGCAAACCTAAAGAGGAGGATGTAGCTATCAGTACATAATGACATATAAAACAATAACATTGAATAAATAGATATTAAATATTAAAAAGGATGTATAATATCTCCTTTTAATCTTTTGAAATAGTTTGAGGGGAGGATAAATTCTGGATTATAACTTTAGCTGGCAATGTAGTCTTGTAGAGTCTGAAAAAATGGCTCACAGCAGCCATGGATCAGGAAATGTTCTAAAGCTGAAGATCTCTCAGAAGCTGAAACCAGTTGTGGACAACAATCTATGGTGAAGGAAAGTGGGGAAAAGCATGACCACCAAAACCCATTAGCAGTGACAGTGCTGACATCTTCTTCCTGGAATGGAAACAGGAAAGCAACAAGATCAAAAAGGGAGATTATGGGGCCTTTCACTACTGAGGAAATTAAAATGTTAATCAAGACTTTCATAAAACTAAAGCCTGCAAACTGGCAATTTAGTCTTCCAGTAGTCATCTTAAAATCTTTTGGATTGATATACTGTGTTGTCCTTCCCACAAGGCAGGCACCTTACCTCCAGTGCCACCACCCGACCCCATTGTCTGAGTTTTTTATTTATGAGAATATTGATTCTGACAAGGTGTAGTGGGACCCAGAATTTCTTGTCAGGGTGGCCATCTGTGCAAACATAACCATATTCTTTATCACAAATAAAGACATTGCCATCAACCCATTATTATCTATTTTACCCAAATAGAATTATTTTTTTACCTTAGTATCTTCTTAAAATAGTATTTGGCAACTGTGTAGGGCTCTACTTAGGGAAAATTTAAGAAGCTTAGTGAAAATAATGTTTAAAAATGTCCTTTGGTAGCATGCCTCTTTTTCTGTATATTAATAATTGATTTTGAGAGTTTCTTATGAAATTAAAACTATAACTTGTTCTTCTGGATTACAGGGGATTCCAGTGATATGTTTAATTTGCCATTCTTTGCAAAATGATAGAAAAGTTTTACTTGTGTAGGTAGAGACTTTGTCCTTATTTATGAATTGGGAGATGCCCATACTAAAAAAACATTGTGGCATGCTGGTGCACACAGCTTTAGTTCTTTAAGAAGTCATTTCTGTTACCCATGTAAAATGTGAATAAAAGTTTACCACTACATGCAAAAGTATTTCTTGGAGAGAACTCGATATGTGTAATATCCATTTGCCAGAATTCATTTGTCAGTAAACCTCGGTAGCAGTCCCATCTACATGTGTTCTTTTATTCCCAGGCATGCAAATAGTACATATAATGTTGATTTATCTGGCTTGCCACCATGGAATATGCTAATTTATAAGAAGGCTGTGGGTGTTTGTGTGTAGTGCATGTACTCCTGCAGTTGACTTAAATATTGGCATGGCAAAATGGTCAGAAGTTTCATTTCCTTGAGCCATCTCCCTGACTGCCAGAACTGCTCTTACGTGAGTGATTAAAATTGGCTCAGTATGTTTTTAAGAAGGGTTGGTAGTTGCTGCACCAAAACTTAAACAACCTGTTTAGAAGCATTTAAAGAGTTAGTTACTATGCGCGAAAACAATCCTACCATGTAAGCTGAATTGCTTCCTACAAATTTGCATAGAAATAAAATATGTGATAGTAAGTAATTTAAAGTATTTAAAGTATCAAGTTCCACTTGATGAGCAGACTTGTAATTTGTATGCACTAGTGTACACATTGAAGGGCTTGTGATACTGCCTTTTCCTGATAAAGAGTCTGAAATATAAAATGCAGGGCATCAGCTTTAGGGCAGGGATTCGTAATAAAAAACATGAAGTATGTTCTTTTAAAGAAGTCATATCCCTTTCAAGCAGAATACTGGGAGCTAACTTTTTCTGAAAAATCAAATAGGGCTACTTGTATGGGCTCGTTGAGAGTTTTATATGTTCTATTTCCTTTTTGAAATTGATAGCATATCATTTCAAGATTAAAACCTAACAAAGAAATTGCCCTGAGTCTTGCTTTGAGGATAAGAGCAATGATCAATTCTAAATAGACCACACGTATGCAAGGCTTCTTTTATGTAAATAAATCCATTCTAGAGGGGCAGACAGCTAAGCTATATAGCAACTGTAGGGAAACAGGGTTTTCAAAAATGAAAAACTATCCGTTCTCTCCATGTATGAACCTGGAGATAGGATTTTTGGAGACAGTCCATGAAAAAAATCAATTCCTGTAGGATTTTTTGAGTTAAACTCCTGGGACTATTTCAGTCTGGATTTCCCTCCAGGGTACTAAATAAGTTCTTGATTTTAGAGCCTGGGATTCTAATGGAGGGACAAATCTAATTTATATCACTTAAGATTTTTTTAAATCATTAAGCCATCTTAATATCACTTATATAGTGTATAAAATATTCCTGAGGACACTTTCTGCGAGCTGTACAGAAGACCATCTAAACAAGATAATAGACAATGGTTGTTCAAAAGTTTTCAGGCAAAACTGTCCATTGAAAACACTGCCTGGGGCTTCTATTATTGTTTTAAGGAACTGAGAAGGCAAATTACTTTCTATATTTTGGGTGAATGGATATGTTATTAAAAACAATCTTTTAAGTCAATTACTAACAAATTCCAGTTTTTTTAAATGGCTACAGGAAAAGGTAAGCTGTTCTTTAAGTTTCCAATAGGCATCAAAGATACATTGTCAGCTCTTCCATTATATAAAAGTCTCTAACTAGTTGATTGCTATTGAATTAACAATATCAGAAAATTCATTTCAGAAAAGGGGGTTTCATTGTGTCCCACTCTCAGCTCTTCATCAAGTTTCTCAGTACCTGGTATCAGATGGAATCATATTGGAACATTGAACTTAGATTCAATTGGAATGGTTCTGAGTGTTTTATCCATGAAACCCAAATTAAAAAGACAAAACCTCTAAGCTGGTGTGTTGGAAATTATTGGATTATAAGGCAAAACATTTCTGCTGGTGAAATGAGAGAGAGTTGAATGAGGGATGTGCTCTTCGCCCTTTATTGCTTTTATATATCATGCCCTAGATGTTCATGAAAACTGGAACTATGAGTGGTAGAAAAATGCTGTTGATTTTCTAGTCCTATGCACTTCATAATGTAGTATATTTTCAATCAGAAACTGGAGTCAGAATGCCACTTATTCATCCAGACTATAAAGTATGTCCTTCAATGCCCAGTTAATTGGCCAATATTTCAAAGCACTGACAGAGACTTCTGCTCCAGAGTCAAAAATTCCTTCAAACTTCCTGCCCTGAATTTCAGGAATTATCAGTTAATTTTCCTCTGTAAGCTCAGCAGTAAAATATATTATTTGACTAACAGAATCATCAGATTTTGGATCGCTGAAATTCTTCCCTGATGAGTTCTAATTTGCAAGTGTGACATAAGAAAATAATAAAAATTGAACTATGTTTTTACATTTTTTAAAAGTCAAAAAGTGGACAAAGAAATAAGAAATATTCTTTCTTCAACATGATCAGAATACTTAATTTGCATATGGATAAAGACACTTTTAAGTGTTAAACTGCTCCTCCCCAAAACCAGTCTCATAGTACATAAGATAATTTGCCTATTATGACAGATCTTATCTTGTAAGAACACTGAGCCGATATAGTTAAATTGTCAGTACAGGTATATAGAGGGCACAACTTCCTGAATAGGAAGACTTCAGTTATTTTATGCCGCAGAGTTCTCTTGGACTGGGCTGGGAAGCTGAATTCTTGACCAAAAAGTTCCCTAATTTTGTGGGGTGTGGTATTGGCCCTTGTTCAAGTTTCCTGAGACAGGTTGATTATGTCCTACCTTTAAGGGGGTAGGTTTCTGAACCAGAACAGAAATAGATTGCATCCTGCAGTCTCTTTGTAAATATCTCATTTTTGCCAAAGTAAAAGCATATGATCTAAACGCATGGGACTGTATTTGGACCTTTCTCCTGCTTGCCAGGGATATGATATGACGAAAGACAATCTTGCCCAATAAAAGCCTTCAACACATCTTGAGTAAAGTCCAGTTTGTCTCCTCAGGAGGAAGCCACTATTACTTCTAACTAGATAATTGTATCTGATCTGGTACACTGTAGTTTGCATCAGACTAGCATATTTTGTTAAAGATATGGCATTGGGAGGTGTTAGTATAAGAGTAAGATTCAACATTTATAAAAGAATGTAGAAATCCTATGACATCTACTTTTTCCTCAATGCGACATAATATACCATGAAAATTTTCATTGGCCTTCTCAAAGTTTAAGGAATTTGTCAGAAGATTTTGAGCACTAGTATCCTTAATCTGCCTCTTAATAGCCTCTGTCAATTTCTGCATAAAGTTTCCATATAGCACCATAGCTCCCTGAATAATCTTTGTATAAATATACTTACATTTATTATCTGAGTAATTTTCCTAAGGCTTCATTGTGAGTTCCCTAATGCGTCCCCAAAAAGGGTAGTTTTTCCTACTTCTTCATGTCTGAGAACTACACTTCTCTTATCAGCAGCTCATAAGATTATGAGAATCCTACAACCATTCATCCAGAGTGATCTAGGGTATTAATCTTACTCTTAGCCTATTCAGAAAAAATCATATCTTTCACATAAAAGTTGGGAAGCACTCAGGTCTTAGCCACAGTATTGAAGTCCTAATTGGTTAACACCCACCATCACTCCAAGTACCAAGGAATTTAACACAAAGGTGATAAAGAGAACCATAATCCAAATACACTATTTAAAAACTTGATTGAGTTATTCCATATTTAAACCCACATAGGTTAAAGTTTGATTGTTATCTTGATGGAGAGGATTTATTTCTGATATGTATAAATGCTAATTTCCATGAATTAGCTGTTGTGGTAGGGCTGATTCATTCCACACTCACGAAATATTTGTAGTTTAGTTGGTGTGGGTGACAATCTTACAGGTCCTATTTCAGATTCAGCAACTAATTGGGCTATCATCATCTAATTTCTGGCACTTGTTTCATTTAGCAAGTCAATATCAGATGGTGAAGCAGTTAGCTGCTCTTCTGGCTTAGTGTCAACAGAGGGTGGTGAAGTTCTAACTTCAGTGCTTTTGGCTTGACCACATGTGATTACTAAAATGCATTTTTACATCTTTTGAGGCATTTTATTTAATGTTTTAGTGATTTGTAATCAATGTGAATTACAAGCCTTTCATAGTTATATTGAAGGTACATAGTGACAGTGAATCAGGGTCATTCCCACCACCAGTGTTGTCTTCCCTCCACTCCTGTTTCCAGCATGCATCCCATACCTCCACCCTTTTCTCCCTGTGCTGCTAGTGTAACAAATTCCCTTTATGTATAGTTTTTTGTGTATAGCTAGTAGTTCATTGGGTATATTAGTTCTGTGTTTGGTGGTTAAATCTGATTATTTTAGTCCACTCAATGTTTATACAACTGTTTGCTCCTGGTACCATCCATGTTTACCTCCCTCATTTTATGAAACTGAACAAGATTATTCAAGATCTGTGGGATTCTTTGGGAAGAAAAAAATATAAAAGCTAGTAGGCTAGAATCTATAAATATCAATTTAAAAGAAGAGAGAGAAAATAAAAAACAAACTAAACTAAACAATGACACAAAAAAGTAACAGAAACAACACAAAAGGAAAACAAGTAGGCAGGGCTGTAGCAAGATTTTGTTTTGTTTGTTTGTTTTTGCATAGGCACAGTAAGTATTGGGGAAATTAGAGAGTGAATTTCCTTGACCTAAGAGATACAGGGTTTCTCCACCCTTGAAACATACTGTCATGGAAACAGCTACAGGCTCTGGACATGCTCATTATAGAGCCCCAAGGTCTTTTTGTGGTTTCAGGAAATGTTCAGCACAGTTGTGGTTGACAAATTGAGTCCTCTGCAATTAGAGATATGTTACCCCTCCCCCCAACTTCCTGCCTATCTCACCTCGAAGGTGACACTAACTCACAGCTGGGAGGGGTCTGTAGTTGCTAGTTAATTGGTTGCCTGGGAGGATGAGAGAGGAAGATGCAGCAAAGAGTGAGATTGGACACAGGAAAGGGCTTGCAGGGCAGTTGATGTAGGCTGATGAATAAAGGTTAGCTTAGAAACCATGTGAGAAATATGAACATGGTGATTAAAGCATTGTAATAAAGAAGGATTTCTCTGAAACTTCAACTAACTGCCTGTGAATCATTTCTTTGCCATCACTGTGCACCTACAGACTCGCCAGCTGAAAGGGCTACAGGCATCAGGCCAGGCCTCACCACCATCCACAACACTAGGACTTTATAATTAATAATGAATACAACATATTTTATCCTGAAAAGGAATGAAGAACTTAAACAATGAACCCAAGAAGACCTCAGAAATGGTGAGTGGAGGTCCTGGGGTTAATCTTGGCTCTCTTCAGCTGGAATGAGAATGGAGAGCCCAAAATGTTGGACCACGTGGCATCTGATCTAAACATGGTGAAGACCCCTTCAGGCAGTAGAGTGGGCAGTGAATTAGGGGTGCTGAAAGCTTGGAGGACCCCCCAGAGGCCTAAGACCAGACCTCTTCCTACAAAAATGCTTTTTTTTCCAGGATATTGGCCCTCCAATTTGAGGAAACTTATAGAGGCCACTGATTGTAAAAAGACCAGAAAAAAGAGGCTTCATTGTTGCAGTACTGACATCAGGAAGATGACCAACAGCCCCCAATACGGATTCTGGCTCTGGAACTATCATACATTCAGGCTCAGACGAGCTCAGTTGCTCCAAAGTCCAAGACACACAGTTGACACAGCATGAATAGCTGTGCTCCCTGCAGATGGGCACTACACTCCAATATCTGCTGCCCCAAAGGGCAGAGATGTGGCGGCTTTAGCCCAGGATGGCCTATAGGGCTGAGGTTCTGAGAAGGGAATCAGCAATAGCTTGCAGGCATCTAAACTTGATGAAAAAAAAGAGAGAAGAGGTCAGCTGAGCCCACGGAATAAGCTAATTTTTTAAAACCTGAACTGTTTCAGGCTTATCACTTAACCCTATATGCATCGGTCATTGTGTTGCTAATTATAGTTTTTCCTAATGATTATTTCCCAATTGCTATGTTTTATTGTATATCTTTATGTAGCAGTCTGTTTTCAAACTATCTTTTCTGCAGAAATGTTCTTGTAATTTGTTTAGGGAAGTTTATGGAAAGGAACTAGAAAGTTTCAAACTTATAAAAGTGCTTGGTGAAATAGTGGTAAGAATTTTAAAATTACAAGTGTATCTGCAGAAAAGTTCTAATGTTTATGCTCAGAGAACTCTAGGTAAAAATGTTGTGATATGTATAAGTTATGGAAAAGGCTGATACTTTAATCATACACTTTAAACTTTGTCGTTTTGGGTTTTGTTAGAGTTCCCACCTTTGGCAGCTGTCAAGAAAACAAAAGCTAATCTTTTCTCATTTTTTTTGTTTAAACAAAAAGGGGGAACTATTACCTATCCCTCAACTTCCTGTCTATCTCACCTGGAAGGTTACACCCACTCACAGCTGGGAGGGGTCAGTATCCTAGGCCTGGTGCTGACCTGGAATGAGGGGAGAGATTGGACAAAGGAAGGATGCTTGCAGGACAGCTGATGGAGGCTGCTTAATAAAGCTTAGCTTAGTGGCCATGTGAGAAATATGAACATGATGATTAGGTCTTGTAATAAACCTGTATTTCTCCTGCAACTTCAACTGACTGTGGATCATTTCTTCGCCATCACCCTACACTTAAAGCGGGGTCTCAAACTCAATTTACCTGAGGGCCGCAGGAGGCAAACTCAGGGTGATCCTTGCGTGCAAAGTAAGTAGTAAGCCTTGAACATTGGGGGTGTAACCCAAACAACTAAAACAAAACAGAACAGAAAAAGCGTCCCCTAGGGCAGGGCCACAAAATGTTGTACGGAAGTCCGGAAACGGCTGCAGACCCCCTGACCTAAAGACTTGCTGGCTAAAGAAGCTGCAGGCACTGGGCTAACTGATAAAGGCCTCGCCACCATCCACAACACTAGAACTTTATATTAATAATTAATGATTAATATAACAGACACCTTTCATATTTACTAAGGTCATATAACAAGTCTAGGATAGAGTCTTTCTTTATGGTTCTAGAAGTTCTGCTCTCTCAAGGTTGTTGTAGTCAGTCTTCTGTTAGTGGTCTTACTTTTTGCACAGATCCTAGGACAAAACCTAGGAAAAGTCTTTCCTTATGGTTCCAGAAGTTCTGCTCAGTCGTAGTAGTCAAAGTCAGACCTTTGGAATTAGATATCTTAGTTTTTATCCAAAGCTTAGGCTAAGGTCTTTCTTTTTGGTTCCAGGAAAAATTCTGCTCAGCTGTGAATGTCAAAGTCAGTCATTCATTGTTAGTGATTTTGGTTTTTTCACAGATCAAAGGGAAGAGTGTCTTTTAATTTCATCTAACCCAGGGCTCCTTAAACTTTTTAAACAGGGGCCCAGTTCACTGTCCCTCTGACCATTGGAGGGCCAGACTATAGTAAAAACAAAAATTAAGAACAAATTCTTATGCACACTGCATACATGTTATTTTGATGTGAAGAAACAAAACAGGAACAAATACAATACGTGGCCCACGGGCCTTAGTTTGAGGACCACTGAACCCTTAGGTAATGACAGAGGGCAGCCTGCTCTTAGATCAAGTTGTTGCTGTTTTTTGTTGAATGTTGTATCAATCTGGTGCAAGCAGAAACAGTGGCATTAGGAACTCCCTAGTGGGAGTTTGATTCCTTGTGCTATTGCAGGGAACTGCGTCAGTTTTAAGGTTAGGATCTGGGGTTTGGTGTTGGATGGAAGCTGTCCGATCACAAGGAGTGTAAGTCAAGTGCACATGACATATGTTCATGGTGGGAGGCACTCATGTATTATAAATTTTATGGGTTCTTATCCTTAGTATATAAGAACTTGTTTATATACATAAGATTTCCCCCTTTTTAGTATGCCTGTGCAAAATGGAATGGTGCCATATTATATAGCTGGTGCATTGGGGGTTAAAAATGACTGGCTCTATAATATCTGTGCCCAGGTTTTGATGTTATATTTCATAGCAAGCAAGACTTTTTCTTCGAGAATTTTGTACCAAGCAAAACCAAAAGAAGAAAAATTTAAAAAATTAAAAATAAATAAAATAATAAAGAGGGGGATGGAGGAGGCTAATTTACATTTGGAAATAAACACACTAATAGGTATAACTATTAAACATAAAAAAGTATATATATTCCCATTATGTCCTTTGAGATAGCCTTGGGGAAATGGGATCAAAGGGTATATTTTCATCCCACACCGTGGTCTTGTTGAGTTTGAGAAATGGTTTGCAGGAATAAGGGATCAGGTAGTGTACTTGAGTTGAGAGTCCTTCTGGAGTTTAATCCATTAGCTTGAAGAGGGCTGAGAAGAAGGACCACATAAAATGAATCAGCAGGATTGGTGGTTGCAGCTTCATGCTGGGATAAGGGACTTGGGAGATAGGTGATGGCCTGTTGGGGCAGGAGGTTGGTCTCAGTACCTAATGAGTTAAGAACTGAGGGTAAATAGGGTTAAATATTGAGGGATAACGGATCAGGATTGAGGGTTAGAGAGCATAGAAGTTCTGAATGTGGGAAGAATGATAATATATGAGGGTATATATATACACAATATAGTCTTGGATTGTTTACAATATAATTTGGGCAGACATAGAACAGTTCACTGTATAAAAACTCATGCACATTAATAAACAGACATTAGATATCTATTCATAAGTTTTTGTTGAAGGCCTGACCCTCATAGGATGGGTCTGAGTGCTTATGAGACAATCTAATTAAAAAATAAATAGTATGTAGATTAGGAGAGAAAGAAAAAAAGAAAAGGGAGGGAATAAAGAAAAATAAGTAAGAAAAGTTGGGCCGACAACTCGGAGAGGGAAAGTTTTCCAATTTCTCAGCCCTTCAACAATGGTATGGGTGAACTTTGCTAATGAAGCTTTCAGGGTTATATTGTGGTTGGGGCACTCTAGGATAATCAAAGTTTTCACATCTAGAGTACAAAAAATATGGTAATGAGAAGAATAGGATGTGTCTACCCTATGTACCCTATGTAGTATCATTCGCCGGATCTTGTACATCAAGATTTCTTTTTTTTTTTCTCTTTTTTTAAGAGCGACTTCTAAGCGAATAGCCAGGAGTAACCCCTGAGCGTCACTGGGTGTGGCCCAAAAAACAAAAAAAAAATAGTTATCATTTGTATCTTAATTTTTTTCTGTTGGTCTTGTTTTCTCATTGCATTTCATCTGGCTTTTTCTTTTCCTCCTGGGGAAAGGCTTTGATTGAATATCAATAAATGGGAGGCAGGAGAGCTTCAGAGTGAGCTGTCTTTGGGTTCTGCATGGTAGAGCGACTAGCTTGTGGGTGAACTGCTTGCAGTGTGAGTTTTCTTGCCTGCTATAACCTCCATACCTGTGTGGATTACTTATTTTGAAAAATTGTTACCGAATCAGCTTCTCCTGTTCTTCCCAGATAGGGGGTATAGGATATTCTTTCTCTTCTGGGAAATGTGGATTAACCAACCTCAACCCAACCCCTGAAAAAGTCTCATTACACTACTAGAATACATAATCAAAAAGAAAAATATAAATTGGAGTATTTTCTGAAGACATTGTCATAAAGAGCACTCTGTCTATGGTATCTAATATAATTGGGTGCTGAATTGCCTGTATTTTAGACAGGCATTCTACTTATCTCATTCTTTAAGGTTGTCATAATAATTGCTAGTGTATTTATATCTCTAATTGCACTCACCACTCTTTGTGGTGAACTTCATATTGTGAGCTGGTCCTTCTGACCCTCGTCTCTAAAGTCTCTGAGCATTATTACAATAATATACTTATTTTTTTCTTAAAACCCATAGATTATTGGAGCTATTATGTGTCTATCTTTCTCCCTCTGGCTTATTTCACTCAGCAGAATAAATTCCATGGACCTCCGTGTATAAACAATTTATGGTTTCTTCTCTCCTGACAGCTGTATAATATTCCATTGTGTATATGTACCAGAGTTTCTTTAGCTATTCATCTGTTGAAGGGTATCTTGATTATTTCCAGAGTTGGGCTATTGTAAATAGCACTACAATAAATATAGGTGTGAGGAAGTGATTTTTGAGTTGCATTTTTGTATTCCTAGGGTTTATACCTAGGAGTCATATAGCTGGATCATATGAGAGTTCAATTTTCATTTTTTGAAAATCTCCATATTGTATTCCATAAAAGCTGCAATAGAAGGCTTACCCACTAGCTGTGAATAAAAGTTTCTTTATATCCAAATCTCCACCAGCTCTGATTTTTCTTGATCTTTGTGATGTATGCCCGTCTCTGTGGTGTGAGATGGTACTTAATAGTTGTTTTGATTTGCATCTCCCTAATGATTAGTAATGCGGAACATTTTTTCACCTGTCTTTTGGCCATTTGTATTTCTTCTTTGAGGAAGTGTCTGTTCATTTCTTCTCCCCATTTTTGATGTGGTTAGATCTTTTTCTTGTTAAGTTCTGTAAGTACCTTGTACTTTTTTGATATTAGTCTCTTATCTAATGGGTATTGGAGTGTATAGTATTTCCTGTTCTGTGGGTGGGTTTTTTTAATACTAGGTACCATTTTCTTTGAGGTGCAGAAGCTTCTCAGCTAAATATATTCCCATCAGTTTATCTTTGCTTTCACTAGTTTAGAGAATTCTGCTTCCTCCTTGAAGATGCCTTTAGTCTCAACGTCATGGAGTGTTTATCTACATGTTGATCTATATATCTTATGGTTTAAGGTCTTTAATCTATTTGGATTTGACTTTTGTGCATGTGTTAGATGGTGGTCTGAGTTAACTTTTCTGTAAGTGGCTAACCAGTTGTGACAGCACCACATTTTGAAGAGCCTTTCCTTGCTCCATTTTGGACTTCATACCCCTTTTTATCAAAGATTGATTGTATGTTATGTCTGTGAAATATTCTCTAAATACTCAAGTATGTAACATCTGAGAAATTGTCTTTATTCCAATACTTTGCTGTTTTTATAAATATTGTTTTGTAATACAATTTAAAATTTGGGAAAGTGATGCCTCCCTAATTCATTTACCCAAGGATTGCTTTAGCAATTCGTGGGTGTGTATTCTTCCAAATGAATTTTAGGAGTGTTTGATCCACTTCTTTGAAGAATATCATGGGTAACTTTAGAGGGATTCCATTAATCTGTACATTGCTCTTGAGAGTATTGCCATTTTAATGATATTAACCCTACCAATCCATGAGCAGGGTATGTGTCTCCATTTCTTTGTGTCTTCTGTTATTTCTTGAAGCATGCCTTTGTAGTTTTCTTTTTATAAGTTCTTCAACTCTTTAGTTAAGTTGATTCCAAGTTATTTGAGTTTGTGTGGCACTAATGTAAATGGGGTTGCTTTTTTAATGTCCATTTCTTCTCTATTATTATTGGTGTATAAGAAGGCCATTGATTTTTGCATATTAATCTTATAGCCCGCTACTTTTCTACTTGAGTCTATTGCTCCTAGATGATTTTTGGCAGAGTCTTTAGGGTTTTCTAAATATAATATGTCATCAGCAAACAGTGAGAGCTTGATTTCTTCCTTTCCTCTCTGTGTACCCTTGATATCTTTTTCTTTCCTAATAACTAGGGTGAGTACATCCAGGACTATGTTGAATTGGAGTGATGAGAGAGGACAGCCTTGCCTTGTACAGGTTTTGGAGGAAAGGCTTTCAGTTTATCTCCATTGAGAACAGTATCTGCCATTGGGTTGTGGTAGATGGTCTTGACTATTCTGAGAAAAAAAAATTTTATTCCATCTTGATTTGGCTTTTTTATTATCAAGAATGGGTGTTGGTGCTCATCAAATAATTTCTTTCCATCTGTTGATATGATCACATAACTTTATTTTTCTCTTTGTTGATATGCTGTATTATTTTGATTGATTTACAGATGTTAAACCATCTTTGCATTCTTGGGATGAAACCTTGGTCGTGGAGAATGACATTTTGACAAGGCATTATACTTTTTGCCCAAATTTTGTTGAGAATATTTATATTTGTGTTAATCAGGGGTATTGTTCTCTAATTTTCATTTTCATTTTGGCAGCATCTCTGTCTTCTTTTGGTATCAAGGTGGTGTTAGTTTTATAAAAAACTATTTGTAAGTATTCCTGTTTCTTCAATTCTATGAAAGAGCCTAAAAGGAATTGGTAGTATTTCGTCTTGAAAAGTTTGAAAGAATTTATTAGTAAACCATTCTTGGCCAGGCTTTTGTTTTGGTGAAGACTTTTGATTAAAATTTTAATTTCTTCTTTAGTGATTGGCTATATATATATTCTATATCATTCTTATTCAACTTTGGAAGGTTATAAGAGTAAAGAATTTGGGGCCTGGAGATAGCATGGAGGTAAGGCGTTTGCCTTTCATGCAAAAAGGTCATCGGTTCGAATTCCGGTGCCCCATATGGTCCCCCGTGCCTGCCAGGAGCAATTTCTGAGCATGGGGCCAGGAGTAACCCCTGAGCACTGCCGGGTGTGACTCAAAAAAAAAAAAATAAGAGTAAAGAATTTATTCATTTCCTCCAGGTTCTCGTATTTCGTGAAATAGTTTTCTCAAAATAATCTCAGATTACCCATTGAATCTCTGCAATATCTATAGTTATCTACCCCTTTTATTTTGATCCAGTTCAATAATTTTCTCTCCCCAATTCTATTTGAATTTTGACGGTGATTTATCAATCTTGTTTGTTTTTTTTAAAGAACCAATTTTTGCTTTTGTTGATATTTTAGATTGCTTTTTAGATTTTCACTTCATTGATTTCTGCTCTAAGCATTGTTATTTTCTTCTGCCTACTTATTTTTAGTTCCTTTTATTGAGCAATTTCTAATTTTATAAGCTCTGTCATTAAGCTATTCATGTAGGCCCCTTCTTCCTTCTTGATGTGTGCTTGCAAAGATATAAATTTTCCTCTCACTGCCACATTTACTGTTTCATAATTTCTGATCATTTGTTATTTCATTGTGATTTGTTTCCAGAAATATTTTGATTTTCTCTTTGATTTCATCTCTTACTCACTGGTCGTTCAACAGTAAGCTAATTACCAGGTGTTTACATTTTTCTTTTGTGTGCTTTTGTAGTTCACATCTAATTTTAGTGCCTTGTGATCAGCGGAGGTAATCTGCATTTTTATATCCTCTTGATTTTATGGAGGTAATTTTATGGGCCAGCATTTGGTCTATCCTGGATAATTACCAATATGCATAGGAATATAAACTATCCATTTTGGGGGGGATGGAGTGCCATATATATTTGGAGTGCCATATATATATGGAGTGCTATTTATATACATATATATTTGAGTCCCACTTTCTTCCATTTCTTTAGTCAGAGCTAGTATAATTTTCTTGGATTTCAGTCTGGTTGACCTAGCAAGGCATAGCAGAGCAGTGTTGTGTTCTCCCACAATTATTGTGTTCTATTGATACTTTCAGATTTGTGAATAATTCTATTTAATATTTACTGGCCCTTCATTGGACTTGTATATGTTTAGGAGAGTGATTTCTCCCTGTTGTACATATCCGTTGATTAGTAACAAATGACCATTTTTGTTCCTTACAACTTTTCTGAGTCTGCAGTTTGTTTCATCAGATATTAATATGGCCTCTCCAGCTACTTTAAGGGTGTTATTTGTTTGGATGGTTTTCCTCCAGCCTTTGATTTTGAGATTATGTTTTTTCTGACTACTCATATTTGTTTTTTGTAGGCAGCAGAAGGTTCTATTCATTTTTGATCCACTTAGCCACTCTGTGTCTCCTAACTGGTGCATTTCATCATTGACATTGAGAGAAATAATTGACTTCAGATATATTGCTATCTTTTTGTAGAAGTTTGGTGTGCATGCAGGTTGGTCTTGTCTTAAAGCTGACCCTTCAGTTTTTCTTTTAAGGCTGGTTTACAGTATGCAAAGTTTCTGAGATATTATTTATTCATGAAGCTATGTATACTTTCTTCAAATCTGAAAGTGAATTTGGCTGGGTGCAGTATTCTAGGAAAAGTGTACATTTCATTGAGTTTTGTCACTATGTCCACCATTACCTTCTGACCAAGAAGGTTTCTTGTAATTTCTGCTGTAAAACTTAAGGGTGCTTCTTGAATATTATTTTCTGTTTTAATCTTGCTGCTTTCAGTATTCTATCCCTTTCTGTGGTCATGATCATTGTAACTAGGATTTGTATTGCAGTGCTTTTTTTCAGGTTTTCTTCAGTTGGCACTCTTTGGGAATGCAAGATTTGTTTGCATGCAGTTATTATTTTTGGGAGTTCCACTTCAATGATATCCTAGACTGCTGATTCTTCCTGGAAATTTTCTTCCTGGATCTCTGGGACTGCAATAATTCTATGTTGTTTCTGCTGAGCTTATCAAAGACATATTTTTATCTATTCACATTTTTTGAGTAATTTATCAATTGTCAGATAATTTGCTATAAAGCTTTTTTTCAATCTCTTCTGCTTTGTGGAGGTCTTATGTATCTCATTTTTCTTTTTTTTTTGTTTTTGTTTTTTGGGTCACACCCGGCAGTGCTGAGGGGTTACTCATGGCTCCATGCTCAGAAATTGCTCCTGGCAGGCACAGGGATTCGAATCGATGACCTTTTGCATGAAAGGCAAACGCCTTACCTCCATGCTATCTCCCGGGCCCCAAGTTTTTTTTTTTATGTATCTCATTTTTCAGCTCAATGATTCTATCTTCAGCTGAAGTTACCCTGGTGGAGTGGCTCTCCATTGAGGTTTTCAATTAGTCAACTGAGTTTTTCTGACCTGTTATTTCAGTTTGGAGTTTTCTGATTTCTATCTTCATAGTCTATTGATTCTTATTTGTTGTCCATTCAACTTGATTTATGATATCTTTGAGTTCTATGAACATCCTCCATATTTCTTTTCTAAGTTCCATATCTAAGAGACTAACTAGGTGGTTAACAGTTTTCAGGTCATGAGAGTTGCCTTCATCATTCTCTACACCTCATCGCCTGCATTGCTTCCCCACTGTCATGCTTGTATTGTGGATTTTTGTACGTGTTTGATGGTGTTCATTGACTAGAAGATTCATGTGGTTATGAAGTGGAGCAGCCATGATCTCTGGCTTCACACTTTGAGGGATAGACTGCTTACTTATGGAAAAGAGATCTCAGCAAGCAATGACAAATAAGACCAAAACCCTAGGTCACAGGGCAGCAGAGAGAAGGCCCAAGATTTCTGCCCTGTTTTAGTTCACACCGCAGAAACCAGCTTTACTGTTTGTTGGCAGGATGCTCACCTCTGAAGAAGAGGAGACTTTGGAGACATATGGTGAGAGGCTCAAAATCCCAGGCCGCAGCACAAGAGAGAAATGCCCAATACTTCAGCCATATTTTAGGTGACACACCAAATATACTTGCTTAGTGCTTTAATTATGAATGGGTTTGGATTATATCAAATGTCTTCTCTGCATCAACTAAAATAACATGTTTTTTTTCTTTTTGTTGACATAGTATATAATGTTGATTGACTTGCATACGTTGAACCATGCTTGTATCCCTAAAATGAAACCCAATTGGTCATGGTATGTAATCTTTTGGATTTGTTGTTGGATTCATTTTGCTAAGATTTTGTTAAGTATTTTTGCATACAAGATATATAGTCAGATTGGATTCAATTATTCTTTCTCTCACTCTCTGACTTATTTCACTCAGCATGATAGATTCCATGTACATCCATGTGTAGGAAAATTTCATGACTTCATCTCTCCTGACAGCTGCATAATATTCCATTGTGTATATGTACCAGTTTCATTAGCCTGTTGAAGGGCATCTTGGTTGTTTCCAGAGTCTTGCTATGGTAATTAGTGCTGATATGAATATAGGTGTAAGGAAGGGTTTTCTGTGTTGTATTTTTGTGTTCCTAGGGTATATTCCTAGGAGTGGCATAGCTGGATCCAATGGGAGCTCGATTTCAAGTTTCTACAGGAATCTCCATATTGCTATCCATAAAGGTTGAACTACACAGCATTCCCACCAGCAGTGGATAAGAATTCCTTTCTCGCCTCATCCCCGCCAACACTGTTTGTTCTCATTCTTTGTGATGTGTGCCATTCTCTGTGGTGTGAGGTGGTACCTCATAGTTGTTTTGATTTGCATCTCCCTGATAATTAGTGATGTGGAGCATTTTTTCATGTGTCTTTTGGCCATTTGTATTTCTTCTTTGTCAAAGTGTCTGTCCTTTTCTTCTCCCCATTTTTGATGGGATTAGATGTTTTTTTTTCTTGTAAAGTTCTGTCAGTGCCCTGTATATTTTAGAGATTACCTCTTATCTGATGGATATTGGGTGAATAGTTTCTCCCACTCAGTGAGTGGCTCTTATAACCTGGGTGCTATTTCCCTTGAGGTGCAGGACCTTCTCAGCTTAATATATTCCCACCTGTAATTATCTGCTTTCACCTGCTTGGAGAGTGCATTTTCCTCCTTGGATATGCCTGTAGTCTCAATGTCCTGGAGTGTTTTGCCTACATGTTGTTTTATGTATTTTATGGTTTCAGGTCTGATATCAAGGTCTTTCATCCATTTGAATTTTATCATCATACATGATGTTAGCTGGGGGTCTAAGTTCAGTTTTTTTTAAGTGGCTAGCCAGTTGTGCAAGCACCACTTGTTGAAGAGGCTTTCTTTGCTCCATTTAGGATTTCTTGCTCCTTTATCAAAAATTAGGTGACTGTATGTCTGGGGAACATTTTCTGGTTATTCAAGCCTATTTCACTGATCTGAGGGCCTGTCCATGTTCCAATACCATGCTGTTTTAATAACTATTGCTTTGTAGTAAAGTTTGAAATTGGGGAAAGTAATTCATCCCATGTTCTTTTTTCCCAATGATTGCTTTCGCTATTCTAGTGTGTTTATTGTTCCAAATAAATTTCAAAAATGCCTGATCCACGTCTTTGAAGAATGTCATGGGGATCTTTAGAGGGATCGCATTAAATCTGTATAATGCCTTGGGTAGTATTGCCATTTTGATGACGTTAATCCTGCCAATCCATGAGCAGGGTATGTGTTTCCATTTCTGCGTATCCTCTCTTATTTCCTGGAGCAGAGTTTTATAGTTTTTTTT